>JAQZBX010028404.1:0-7500 GCA_029593785.1 Cabassous unicinctus | reverse complement strand
AAATCATAAGTAATATTGTCAAGCTTCTGAATTTCATATGTCTTTTCAGAGCATATAAAATAAATTAGTGATTTATTTTATACAGACCACAGTAGCTAAAGGACCTTTTACTACCTGGAAATTAAAATTTCATACGAAATAGACAACATGTATTTTTTTTAAAAGCCATTCTTTTTTAAAAAGTGCTACCCCATTCCCCACATGATTTGTGTCATTTTGTAAGTTTAAATTAGTGGATGTTTGTTACTTTAATGAATGTATGGCGATTTGGGGAAGGCAGGTTTTATATACTAATCGTTCATAAACACAAAGTTTAGTTACGGTCCTAGTTTTAAAGTGGTTATTTAGATAAAATAATGTTTCCTATTGAGGCTGTCTTACTTTAAAATTACATTTTTAAATTGTATTACTTTATAGAGTTTGTGGCCTAAGGACCTTTGCGTATTGATTACCATTCAGATATCATACCTAAGGTAGAGAAATAAACTTTGTTTTAGAAAAAATTAGATTTTTTTTTTTAATTGTTGGTTATAATGTTATGTTTTTAAAACTTTTGCTTTCTAATATCACAAGATGGTATGGTTAGCTACTTTCTGCTAAAATGTGAACTCAGATATAAGCAGATTACTATATTATAAATTAATTATGAAGGTTATTGTCATTTATTTAATATGAATTATTTAACATATATAGCTATATCTACTAGTATTATGACATTGTTGCTGCCATATTAAGGTTTATTTTTAAAATTAATTGTATTTAAATTGATAATATGGCATCTTTTATTAACTTCTGTAATTGGAAATTTGAATAGAATATTTTTATATTTAATATAGTTTTAAATAGAAATGTATCTAATATTATAGTCAGAATTTTGAATAGTGCTTCTCTTTCATTTTGGATTTCATATGCTTCATCTCTCAGTATGTCATTCAACCTCAGAGTACTTTAGAGCAGTCTTTTCCAAGATGTTTTCTATAGAATCTGGTTCACTAGCTCTGAATCGGTAAGTTGAAAAAGTGTACTATGCTTCAATTAATTTGAGAAGGACTGAGTTAAACAAAAGTTGACATGTTTTTTTATTGTAAGATTGCACAAAAGCTTTCAGCGTGTGAAGCTGTATGAGAAGGATAGAATATGCATTATTTCCCAAGCTTTATTTGTTCATAGA
Source organism: Cabassous unicinctus (assembly GCA_029593785.1). Classification (NCBI taxonomy): domain Eukaryota; kingdom Metazoa; phylum Chordata; class Mammalia; order Cingulata; family Chlamyphoridae; genus Cabassous; species Cabassous unicinctus. The sequence goes on along the minus strand of JAQZBX010028404.1, from coordinate 6,329 downwards.
AACCTTTTTGTTTTAACCACATCTGCTGATATATCTTGAAAGAGCATTCTTTTTTCTTCCACAAAAGAAAACAATTGTTCTTGCATTTGAAAAATGGCAGTTTCATTATATTTATGCAATTAAAGGATAAATTTTTTCCCTTATATGCTTGTGTCACCTTATTGTAATCCCAGCTCCTCTGTCTTCTTTTAACTCCAAATGGCTAGAATTATTATTTGGGTTTTCAGGTTGGCCAGGAGAGGAAATGTTTGTTGTAGATGTGTGGTCATATAAATCGTGGTAGTCTAGCCACAAAAATCGGGTCCTGAAAGATTCTACCAAATAATTCGTCTGAAATAGACCAGGAAGAGTGTAGAACAACTTGCAAAAAGTTGTAATTTTCCTTAAAATGTCATAAAGTATCTGATTTATATATTCTGTTTTCATGAGATAAAGTTAGAGTTTTTTCCTTCTTTTTACATGCTAATACATACTGCTCATGGGACAAGAGCTAAAAGTAATTCTGTGTATGCCTTCAGTTGTGAAAATGCAACATTTTTAAACAGTGTTTACTGATAAATTCAGAAAGGCAGTGTGGTGGGTTGAATTGTGTACCCCAGTTTGGACATGGTCTTGGTGTGCTTTCTGGTAGATATGGACCTGTTGTGAGTAGGATCTCTTGAAGATGTTCCTTCAGTTAAGGTGTGGCCCAAATGAATCAGATTGGATATTAATCTGGATTACTGGAGTCCTTTATATTATAAGCAGAATGAAATTCAGACATAGAGAGAGAAAGCCAGAAAAAGAAGATGACATCACCATGTGCATTGCCATGTAACAGAAAAAGGCACCAAGGATCACTATCAGCCAGCCCCAGAATACCACAGTCTTTTGAAGAGAAAGCATTGCTTTGCTCATGCCTCAATTTTGTACTTCTAGCTTCAAAACCATGATTCCATAAATTCCCATTGTTTAAGCCAGCCTTTTTTTGGTATTTGTTTTAGTAGCCAGAAAACTGAAACACAATCTGTAAGATGAGTGTTTTACTCTGGGTAAATGGTTGAAGAATAAAGGGTGGAATATTAGAGATAACAAACTTTTTCAAACTACAGATTATAATTAAAATGACATAGATAAGACAGATTTTGAGGGATTCAGAATGTTTGGGAAACACTGGTATAATCTTAAAATAATTAAGAAAATTTTACTGTATTGAGTTTTCAAACCAGATTTCCTAGCTGTGTTAAAATTGTGTCAAGTACAGCTCTATACTGAATACCATTAACAAATATTTAAAAGTAATATGTAAGCAGTTAGGGACTTAGAAATTTGGCTTGATTTTAAACATCTGACTTTATATGTGGTAAAATACAAAATATACTTTAACATACATCAATCTACTATAATGTGTATACCTTTAGATAGGAGTATAGTGTGAAAATTATTTCTGACTTTTGCATTTTAATGGATAGAAATTATTGAGTTAATGATTATTTTGTCATTCTTCTGTACAAAAGAGCTTATGCAAAACCTCAGTAATGAGTCACATTACATATCAAATTGCCCTGTATAATGCTAATAACCTCAAAGCCAGGAGTTCTCTGGATCTTGGAACTCACCAAGATTCAGCTCCCAAATTTTCTTATCAGTAACTGCAAGAATGACTTGAGTTATTGAAGGATCACTAAGAATAACTACTACAGTAAAATATCACTGAATTTGACTTATTTTATAACTTGATAAAATTCAAATATCCTAACTCATGTTAATTTTTATTATCTATGAGAAGTGACAATCATCAACCAGCTAGTTATTTACATGGAATAATATTTTCTTTGCCCATTTTAGCTATGATAACCTGTATTCGTTTAGAATAACTATATAGCCTATCATCTTTGAATGTTTTAGGCAAACAGAACTATTTCACAAATGGAATGATGATTTTGGATATTACTTTGCTAGTGCTCTAGTTTGTCAGTGTCCTTTGGATGCTACCTTAAATCCTTTTTGGATAAGTTATATATAACAATTTTGGAAGTAAATTTTGAATAATAATAGCATAGATGCAATTCATCCAGTGTAGCACTGTCTACCTCCCATGTTTTAGGTTCTCTGCTTCTTTTAATGCATCTAAGATTAAATTGGCTTTTTTTTTTTAAGCAGCTGTGTCACCCTCTTTGCTCATATTGAGTTTGTAGTCAGCTTAGCTCTTTTTTCCCATGAACTGTTAATAAGCTAAGCCTCCTTTTCCAGGTTTTGTACAGTCATATTTTTTTTAAAAAAAAAACAAAGAATAACAGAAGATCCTCACATGCAGAACTTCTCTCCCATCCTCCTGTGCTTCCTTTTGTCCTTCTCAGACTTAGCTAAAAGGGATGGCTATGAGAGGTTTCCAGTTGATGGTATCACAAAGATTGTAAAATTGAGAGCACAGTTCTAATGTTGACAGCTAAAATTGGGAAGGTTATCATTTTAGAGAGGGGTGAGGATAAGCTGTTTTCAACCTGTTCCAGTTGCTGGTAGGATATCTAAATAGAGATGTTATAAAGTCATTTAGAGATATGGGTCTGGACAGAGAATAAAAATTCAGATGTACAGAGAGATTTGAGATTTTAGGTGATAATTAAAACTGTCAGTGTTTTGTATGACGATGAAGCAGCTATGGGGAGGTACTATTTCTATATCAAACAAACTCAAGCACAAGTTGTCTGCAGTAATATCCTCCTTAGCCCTTTCATTAGTACACACTTTTTAATTGTACGGATATCTCAGAACCTTTAAGGGACAGTTTAGGTGATTCGTGTAATAATTAGTTTCACATTTGTGGTTTTTTATTTATTAATTCCTGAGATTCACAGTATTTCAGAAAGCACGTATCGTTTTAGCTGTTTACAAAATATGTCAAGCCTTACTTATTTATTAAAATTAACTAAAGCATATAAGCTACTTGAGTAGTTAATAGAACTTGAGCCATCTCCAGTGTAATAGGTGAATTAATGGGCACTGGGAAACTATAAGGTATAATTACCATCAAAATAAACATTTAATTTCTTTAATTTAGGATACACAAGAAAATGATAAAAATCAGTTCATCCAGTGGTAGGAACAGTGTGACTGGGAGAGGGTGTATGGGTGGAGAACTGTCTTTTTACTATATACTCTTGTGGTGTTTAAGTTTTGAACCATGCAATGATTTTACTTTTGGAACAGGTTAAGACAAATTTAAATTTTGAAAATTGCTTCATTTACTTTAAACATAAGATAGTGTGGTGTGTTAGAAAGTATTGAAACTAAAGTAGAAGTCATGATTTCAGATACTGGTTTCACCATTTACTGACAAACTGGCCTAAGGTAAGTCGTTTCACCTCTTTGGATCTCAGTTTCCCATTTGAAAATTGAGATGAAGATAGCTGCCCTGATTACCTCATAGAGTAATCATGAGTTCATTCAGTAAAGATATCTGTGAGGCACACACACTGCTAGGTGCTGGAGATACTCAGATGAGGCACATTTCCCTTCCTCTGGGCATTCACTTTCAAGTGTGGAACTAGACAAAATTTTAACCCGTTGTTATATCATGGAGATAATTATGCTGTAAAATCATGTAGGATCCATTGTTCTATGTAGGGTAGGTGTTAAGGGTGATCGTCCTGGAAAACAAGGACATTTGATTTTTATAGAATGAGTGGGATAGAGAGAGGAGATGGTGAGAAAGAAGATAGTTGACTCAGAAGAAGCAACATCTCCAGACCCGTATCATTTTGTGTGTGTGCGTGTGTGCGCGCATGGCACACTTTTGTTTTATTTGTTATATCAAGACAGGGTAGTATTAACACTTCCTTAGTTTTGCTGAACCCCAAAATCTTCACTATAATCAACAGCTCAAGTTCGGGAATAGTGGAAAAGTCTTAACTTGGGACTTTAGAATAACAACAACAGGATTAGTAGAGAATGACTGAAATTCCCTGATTTTACCAGCATACCTTTTACTATATAAACCATCAGCACTATATCATTGGATTCTGATGTCAACTTCCAGTTCTTACTAAAGAACAAGTGAGAATTCTTTAGATGGCTAAGAGATTGGTTTCTATTTTGCAGTCCATTCATGTTTTTCCAAATGAGTAGATTTTTTTCTCTCTGTATCATTTAGTCTTCTTGTTACACATACTTTTGTAAAGAAATAATTTCTTCTATATTTCTGGGGTTTCATTACCAAACCCTTAGTCTTCAAAAGTCTAAAACTAACTCTGAATTCTATAGACTTCTTTCTCCTACATTTCATGGAAAAAACTTGTTACCTGCTGTTGGGGATGTTCAAAAGTCATGTTCAGGTCCCAACTCCTGGTCCTGTGGTGTGAACCCATTTCTAAATAGGACCTTTAAAGATGTTATTAGTTAAGATGCACCCAAACTGAATGAGGGTGGACTTTAATCCAGTATGGCTGAAGCCTTATAAGCAAAGGAAATCAGGCACAGAGGAGAAGCCACAGGGAGCAGCCAGAAGCTGAAGTCAGCAGAACCCGGGAGAGAAAGAAGACACCACCATTGCCATGTGATAGAAAAGCCAAGGAAACCCAAAGAATACCAGCCAGCCAGAAGATACCAACTCCGGGAGGAAACAAGCCTTCTAGCCTCTGAAACCATGAGCCAATAAATTTCTATTGCTAAGCCAACACATTTTATGGTATTTGTTTTAGCAGCTAAGAAACTAAAACACCTGATTTACTCACATAGCTTCTTTCCCTAATCTTGATTATTTTTCCTTTTTTACTAGGGAGGAGATGGATTTTAAATTTACTTGAAAAGAAGTTAAGTTCTAAGTAAGCAGATTCACTTTCCCTGGTGCCATATTCTTTTCTTTGATGCACTATTAACCGTCTTAGCCCATAATCATTTACACACAAATATTCAACTATTTAATTCCCGCTCTCTTGTAAGATACAGCAGAAGGACGTTAATAGTTTATTATTAACATCCTGTAAGTTACAAAAGTACTTTGTAAATTGAAATATGTTTTCAATAGAAGGTGGTCTTATTTATTGTATCTATTAGTCTCCAATAACCACCATGATTATTAACAAAACAAACACAAATTTTAAAAGATTTATGCTGTTTTAAGTATGTAATAAAAGCTTTTATATGAAATTTATATGAACTATTGCTTTAATACAGTAGAAAACAAAAGTAGGGTTTATGTAGGTAATTTCATCTTTGCTTTCTTCATGTCTGCTTGTATATGAGAAGATTAGATATCTCAATTTCTAAATTTCTCCATTTAGAATTGGTCTAAAACAGGAAAGCATTGTTTCTATACCTGCAAAGAACTATCTTCTGTTAATGATTCTATCACTTTGGATGCTTATAGCTTCAAGTAATAGAAAACCAAACTGTATGTGGCTTAAACTGTAAGAACATTTATTATTTCATAAAATAAAAAATCTCAAGGTAGGGTGCTTTCAGGGTTGGTTAATTCAGTAGTTCAATGCCATCTTCAAGAACTCAGTTCTCTGCCATCCCAGAGTGACTTGTCTTTTTAGGCTGGATCTCCTCATGATCCCAGGGTGCTTGCTAGAAGTATCAGGTGTCACACATAGGTGACAATATCCAGAGGAGAAAAGAGGATTTTGCCTGCCTTACTTTCAATTTTAGGAGCAATGGCAGCCTTCTCAGAAGCCCCCAGCAGCTGTCCACTTATGTAGCTTTGGCCAAAATTGGGTCAATGCTCCTGCCTAAATCATCACTCAGCAAGAAAAGTAAGACCATAATGATTGGCTCCTTCCCTTAAGGATATGGCTTCTTGGATAATCATAAACAAAAAATTGTAATCTGTTGTCAAGAAGTGGGAAGTTATAGCTGTTGGGTAGGCAGCCAATAATGCCTGACACAATAGAGTACATTTGAACTTTTTTTGTAGAACAGTTTTACTGATAAATAATTCACATACCATACAGTTCACCCATTTTTAAAGTATACAATTCAATGATTTTTGCTATATTCACAGATATGTTTAATCACCACCACAGTCAATTGTAGAACATTTTCATTATGTCAAAAAGAAATCTTGTTGGGGACACATGTGGCTCAAATGGTTGGACATCCATCTTCCATATGGAGGGACCTGGGTTCGATCCCTGGGACCTCCTGGTAAAATAAAAGAAAAATATAGAAGGCGCGCAGGCTGCCAGGCCCCGCCGAGCCATGCAGCAAGATGATGACGTAACAGGAGAGCGACACAAGGGAGAGCCAAGACGAGATGCGCCGAGAAACCAGGAATTTAGGTGGCGCAGGTGGCAGAATACCTCTCTCCCACATCGGAGGTCCCCAGGATTGAATCCCGGTTAAGACAG
>JAQZBX010028403.1:0-27854 GCA_029593785.1 Cabassous unicinctus | reverse complement strand
GCAGATGCTGGAGCTGCATAGGGGCAGATGCTGGAGCTGCGTAGGGGCAGATCCTGGAGCTGCGTAGGGGCAGATCCTGGAGCTGCGTAGGGGCGGATCCTGGAGCTGCGTAGGGGCAGATTCTGGAGCTGTGTAGGGGCAGATGCTGCAGCTGGGAAGGGGCACATCCTGGAGCTGAGTAGGGACAGATGCTGGAGCTGCGTAGGGGCAGATGCTGGAGCTGCGTAGGGGCAGATGCTGCAGCTGGGAAGGGGCACATCCTGGAGCTGAGTAGGGACAGATGCTGGAGCTGCGTAGGGGCAGATGCTGCCCTCTGAGGCACTCTTTCTCACCTGGAAAAATTGACACGTTACCAGACTACCCGCGGGAGCCCAGGAGCAGGGAGGGAGGGAGGCTCCTCGGAGCTGTGGTGGTGGGAAGGCTTCCACGGAGGACCGGCTGGTGCTGAGCCCGGAAGCCCCGAGATTTTGAGTCAGACTCTGGCTTGGATCTTCGGTTTCCTTCCCTCTTTCATAAAGTTTGGTCTGTTTTCTCTTTCCCAGCCCTGCCCACTCCCTCTTACAGTGAGGGTCCATGTTTGGTTAACAATGGGGGCATTAGGCTTTTTTTTTTTTTATTCCTTCACTTTTTTCATTAAGGCATCCTTGGCCATGTCATTTAACCAACGAACAATGGAGAAACACTGGGTTTGTTTTTAGGATTAAATGAGATAAATGTACCCGAACAGAATTTTTTAGAGTAATGCTTCCATTCTTTGTCAAGCTGCCTTTTGTCTGTTATTTCAGTTTTTGAAGTTGAAATAAAGTTTACTTTAAAAAAGAAAAGTGGGGGCATAAAGTGCTTCCCCAGAAGTTTGCCTGACACAGGAGAGGAGGTGCTCACAGGTTGCATGAATCTGGCTTCCCGTGAGGGTTCACTTTGGCCCCAGTGGGAAGTGGGTCAGAAACCCACTGGGGACCCAGGAGGAAGGTGTGGTTCCTGGGCGCCTGGCTTTGAATGGGCCAGGGGAGGCTGCTAGGACAGCAGGCCGCTCCCAGCCACCCCCAAGGGAGCAGCACAGGGTTGTCTAAAAGGGTTTCTGAGTGTGTGTGTGTGTGTGTGGGGGGGCAGTGTTTTCCTGTGGTCTTTCGTTTCGGCCATGTAAGAAAAATTGCTTGTTCTCAGAGAGTTATATGCTGTTTTCTCTCTTTCTTTCTTGAAAGGCATAAAATGAAATCCCTTTTTGCCTTAATTATGGGGGCTAGTAGAGACATTTCCCGACGGCCTGGCAGAGCGGGTGGGGGTGGGGGAGGCGCTGGCTGCCTCCCGCCTGGCTCGGAGCCTTCTAGAGTTGATGTCACTCCTGGCTTCTGCTCCGTGAGAGGCGGAGCTGGCCTGCGTCTCTACCTGCGGCTCTCGGTGGGTTCCAGTAAAACCCCTTTAACGCAGACTGGCGGGGAGAGTGAGAAGGGTGAGGGCGGGCCTGCAGGATTAATGAAAAGCCTGAGCTAGGCGGTGTGTTATAGAGGCTTCTTTTCAGCTGTAGCAGAAGTTTGGCTTCCTTTGGAAATGAGGCGTCCTTGGTATCCAGGTTTCACCAGCGAGCCAAGGATCCATGTTACCCTCAAACTTATTTTCACTTCGGGCAGGACTCTTTCTGAAGTAGCAGTTCCCTTCCTTCGTCCACAGAACACTGAGCATAATTTAACTCCCGTTGGATGCCACGCTCCTCGTTGCTCTGTGGGGTGACGGCATTGCCTCCTGGGTTTGCTGAGCCCGGGGGAGCTGCTGTGGCGCGCGCCCTCAGATTGCCGTATTTTGAGTTCTGGTCTGCCCTCTGTTGTCTTCCATGCCTGCCTGGCCACAGCCAGAGGGACACCTGTGTCCCCGAGCACTGCAAGCAGCTTTCCTGTCCAGGCCTGATTTGCCGCTTTTCTCCAGCAGCCTAACAACCCAGTCAGATTTACTAGAATCATTTCTAAAACCAGAGGTGGAGGCTCCTGCGAGTAAAGTTCCCGGCCCGTGACGCGGGGAGTCGGGTGCGTGGTGGGTCTTGGGTGTGCCCAGCTGTGCCGCTGCCCTCCAGGCCTCGCAGGGGCCCAGCGGCTGAGCTCGTAGGAGGCTCGCCCGTTCCGAGTTCCTCGGCCCGGTTTGTGTTGTAAGTGACTTGCCAGAGCCTGGACCCAGCTGGGCAGTTAGCCTGAAATCTTTAAGTCCCGAAGGGCAGGGCCTTCTTTTTGAGCCTTGACTACTGCTACCAGCGTTGGTGCTGCCGCCAATGCGACTTCTTTGGGTTTCAGCTCATTTTTCTGTGTCGTACGCGCCCACGCCGCTGGACGGGCCAGAAGCAGCGGTGACTTCAGCAGAGGCCCGGGACCGAGCCTCAGCTGTGCCTCTGATTTACTGCGTGATCTCGGCTGAGTCCCTTCACATCCGAGTCTTGATGTCCTCTTCCGTAAAGCGGGTGTCATAATACCTGTTTTCCCTGTCCTTGTTCTGTCGTTTGTGAATGCATTTCACAATGACCGTGGGAAAGTGCTAGAGGAAAGTTAGCTGTTGATAAAGTCAGGGTGACCTGTTGAGCACCTGCCGTTGAGTGACAGGTGCTTCTCCTGCATTCTTATTTCATCAGGCTTTTCCCCAAACCTTTGCAAACCCCAAATCTTTTTGTGGGTGCGGAAGCTAAGGCCTGTTGCGGGGAGCCCCCTCCAAGGCCAGGTTGTGGATGAATCGATGGCTGCCAAGTCCCCCCTCGAGGCCTGGCTGAGCCCTGCAGGGCCCGAGCATCCTGGGGAATGGTGGGTGTGGGTGGGGTGGAGGCCGAGCTGGCCTGAGCAGTGCCTTTGGGCACACCCCGAGTATTGGGCAACAGCCGGGTTTGTGTTGGCGTCAACTGACAGCTCTCGCTTGGGGATGGGTAAGAGCTCCTCACCTGAAGCCCAGGTCAGGAAACAGCTGTGGGACCTAAGGAGGCCGGGTGGGAAATAGGGGAACCAGGCTGGGCTTGGTGCAAAGTGGCCTGGGGGTGGGAGCACATGGGCAGCCCCCAGCGTGCCCGGTCTTTCGTCTTGGGCCCTGGGAAACAGCTGTAGAATGGGCGGTGGGCACCGTGGCACAAGTGGGGTGCTGGAACTCAGGACCCCGGGCTCCTGAGCTGAAGTCCCCGTCCTGGTCCTGCTGGAGGAGCACCCCGTGAAGAACTGGCTGTTGGGTCATTTTGAGCCCCACAACCCTGGAAGTCCAGCCAGAGGAAGACTCAGTTTACAGAACCAACTCTTTCCTGATTGCCTCCTCTTTTAATACCCTATTTTGGAGTCTTCAGTTGATAATCCCCCTTGAGGGCCAGCATAATTGCATCTAGAGAGAAGGACTGGGATTAGGGAAGTCTGCGGAAAGAGGGCTTTTGTGCACCAGGACTCTGTGTCCTAGAACCGGTTCTGCACAGTGTGACCTCCTTCCCAGCTGCTGCAGCAGAGACTGGGCCCTGGGTGGCTTTATGCCTTCTGGAACCTCCCCTGGCATGAGCACCCTGACGGGTGCTAAGGGAGAGCAGGCCTGTGCTTCTGCAGGTGGGTTTGGGGCAGGGGTCTCAGAGCTGAGCCCCTGGAAGCCCTTTCTACCACTTCCCTGTGGACCTCACGGCTCCTGCCTGCCCTTGGGAAGCTTCCGTGTGGGCGGGGAGTGCTGGAAGGTGCTGACATTCCCTGATGGCCAGAGCAGTAGGAGCCCCGAGGAGGCCTGACTGGGGGGCCGCCCCGGGGGAGGGTGGACTAAGCATGCTTCGGCCAGTGGCCTTGCTGCCTCTCGTGCCGTGTGGTCTGGGGAGCCAGGGGGTCTGGCTGGGACCTGAAGTGCACAGTGGTAAGCTCCCAGGGCACGTGGGTGCGGGCGGGGCGAAATCCTGGGGCCTGGGACCGTGGGCTCAGGAGAGGGGATGGGAGGGCTGGGGACTGGACCTGCTCGTTGACACGCTCACATTTGCTGTTGCTTTCTGAACTTGAAGGCTCCCCAGCGCGTGCCCTCCTGCCTCTGGCCAGAGGTCCCCGAGGGTCTCCCTCCCCCGCCGGGCGGTGATGTGGTGTGAACGTGCAGGTGCGGTGGGTCTGCAGCACACCTGCCCGCTGTCTGCGCCTTGGGCTTTCCCCGGTGGACTCCTGTCCTTCCGAGTCCGCCGTCCTAGTTTTGGGAAATCTGGCCACCACCTGTCGGCCACTCCCTGCTGGGAGACCAGGAAGCTTTCTTCCTGCCCCCCTCCTGCCGGGGAAGGGCTTTCCCCTTGTTAACTGCCGCTCTGGCGCTGTCGTGCCCTTGGCTTTGGACGTCTGCAGAGGCTCTTCCTCCCTGGGAGGGCGGCCAGGACACCTGCCCTTCCTGGTCCCAGTTTAGCCCCCCGACACACTGCATGGCGTGGGCAGGCCACCGCCCCCCAGGGCGTCAGTGCCCCCTCTGCTCGCGGGGCCTTTCTTCCGTTCTTCAGTTGGAAGAGCCGCGTGGCTGCAGAGAGGCCCCTGAGGACTTGCGAAGGGCCCGAGGTCCTCTACGTTCATTCTTCTGGGGGCCTGAGGGGCCCTCTGGGCTGGACCTGTGCCCGTGGAGGTAGAGGACAGGGCGGCTGCTTGCAGGAGGTGGGTGGAGGCCCCTGGGCCAGGGCAGGCCGGGCGTGGGGCCCGGGTGTGAGCAGTGTTCTCCTGCTCACACCCAGGCACCCCGGCCACCTGCCCTGAGGCCTGCTTCTCGGGGGGCGGGGCGGGGGGGCAGGTTGGAGCAGAGGGGCAGGTGGGCATGCTGATCATGCCACTCAGCTGAGTCACGGTGCAGGCTCACGGAACTGCCCGCCAGGTACCGCTGGGCGCAGACTCGGCTTGTAGCCCTGGCCCACCCTCTTTACCACTGAGGGGGCCACTCCTGGCCTCGGTGAGCCCGTCTGTGAAATGGGGGGCTGGGGGGTGCAGTGCTCAGCCAGCTCTTGGCCGAGCGTGACCTCTCATTGCAGGGTGCCTTGTGCCTGCCTGCTGGGGGGTGTGTGGGCAGGGGAGTGAGACTTTGGTCTGGAGCACCGGGCACTGAGGAGCCCTAACTGCTGATGGAGTCTGGAGCCCAGGCCGGGGCTCTGCAGTGTGCTTGGCCCTGCCTGGGGGGGAGGGGCCGCGCCCAGGCCAGGGGACGCAGGAGGGAGAGGGTGACCAGTGCCGGGACCAGAGAGGCCAGAGGGGCAGGGGCCCCCGATTCAGCCACTTCCGTGTCTCCCCAGCCTGAGAAGGGGTTTTGTCTCAGAGTCCCGCAGCCCAGCAGTGTCAAATGAAGAGCTTAGGGTATAGGTCAGCACTCTTCTAGACTCCAGACCTTCGCGGTGCTTTCCCACCCTGGGAACTATTGGGGCAGGGGACCCCCAGTGGGAGGCAATGGGTGCTGCAGGCTGTGGTCCTGCTCTGGAACCACTGGGCACCACTGACCTCCAAAGGTTTTCAGAGAACTCTCCCTCCACGAGCCTTCCAGGGACTTGTGGCAGCTTGGCCTTATGTACCCCAGAAAACCAGGCTCTTAATCTCAATCCATTCCTATGGGTGTAGGACCTTTCAATGAGGTTGCCTCAGTCAGGGCGTGGCCCAGCTCAATCAGGACGGTCATATCCTTTTACTGGAGACCATGCAGAGAAAGCTGGAAGTCAGCGGAACCCAGAGGAGAAGGGCGCTGCCGCTGCCGTGTGCATTGGCATTGTCGTGTGATGCAAGAGCTGAGGAGCCCCACAGAGTGAAGATGCCAGCCTCCTAGCCTCTGCAACCGTGAGCCCATAAATTGCTGTTGTTAAGCCAACCCACTGCATGGGATTTGTTTTAGCTGCCCAGAAGGTCACACACAAGTGAGCTCGAGTAAAGTGTTCCCTGCTTGTGGCCACCTGGCACGTTCGGTGGCCAGGCTGACCGCTTTGGGTGGATTCTGTCCCCTCTGCAGGCTGAGGCGGCCGGCTTCAGGGGCCTGGGCCGGGTGGGCAGCTGGCCTCTCGCCGGGGTGGGATGTGGGCAGGTGGGCCGAGGCACTCTTGTCCCCCCAGCGTCTAGCACGGCTGGGTCCTAGGAGGACTCGGAGCCCTTGAGGACCTGGCCGCTGGCCCTGCTGTGCCCGAGGCTCCAGGGGCCTCGCCCACCTGGCTGGGACCTTCCTGTGTCAGCCCCGTGGCGGGGGCCAGCGCTGGCCCCGCTCTCCGGAAGCGTCTTGGCATCCGCTGCTCAGGAAACCATCCGGGCCCCGAGGTTTCATCTCTGGGGAGTGTCCGGGAGGGCGTGGAGGTCAGGTTTGGGCTTGCCAGGCCCCAGGCTGTGGGGTGTTTTAGGAGCCTCTGACACCGCTGTCGAGGCTGACATCACTCCAGCCTCCCTCTGAGGGAATGGGCGCGGCGCTGCCTGCAGTGCTGACCGCATCCCTTCCCAGATTGGGGTGCAGGGAGGCTCTGGGCAGGATGACGAAGGCGGGGCTGGGCCAGGAGGGTGGGCCCCACTTGGCCGGGTGGGGTTCTCACACTCTACCCCCACCTCCCCTCTGCACCCCGCAGGCACTCTGGAGGGGGCTGGGGGGCCAGTGCATGGTTCCCTGGGGGCCAGGCCTGGGTGCTGGAGAGTCCAGGGGAAGGGCCGAGCCCCTGAGGTCATGCCTGCATCAGAGCTGAGGTGTACTGGGCCCTGGGAACGGTGGGAGGGCAGAAAGCCCCCTGTCTCGCCCCCTATTCTCCACCCCCCTATGAACAGGATCGCTCTTCGGGAACCCCGTCCAGGGGCTGGGCTGCCTCTCTCCCCACTCACAGCAGCAGCCCCAGCCTGAAGGCCTGTCTGCTGCCTGCGGAGGGTCCCGAGGCCTCGGGGCAGGCAGGGGAGGCCTCAGGGCAGGCAGGGGAGGTGTGGAGGGGGCAGGAGAGGCCTCTGGGCGGGCAGGGGAGATGTGGGGCCAGGACTGGCCGGCTCGTCCGCCCAGCTCGTCCCAGCCCAGACTGGAGCAGAAGGAGACCTGGGGTCTATCCAGGCTTCATCCCGTCCTTTTGAGTGACCCTGGCGAGGGTCTTTACCCGCCTCCAAGCCTGTTTCCTCATCTGTAACATGGGGATTTTCATTCCGTGCCTCTGAGGTCTTTAGAAAGGATTCATGCAGTAATGTATGGGATTTGGCTGGGAGGCCCTTCCTTGCCTGGAGGAGCAAGTTTTGGGGGTGTTTTGAGGCCTCGTGCTGGTGGGGGGTCCCTTGGGGGAGCCCCTGGTGGCCGTGACTGGGCAGGGGTATGTGTGACCCAGCTCGCGTGTGCGGTCCCTCCGTGGGAAGGGCCACTGGCCCCACCCCAGGGTCTTGACGTGACAGAGTCAGCAAACATGGCTTTTGCCCCCTAGAAATAGGAGCCTTAGCTGCAGGCCAGGCTTTGCGTTCCTCGCTCTGAGGCCGCCGGGGTGGCAGAAGGAGGCCGGTAAACCCAGACGCCAGCTCGCCTGGGGGCGGCTCGGGCCACTGAGCGGGGCCCCGGTTGTGGGGGGCAGTGGTTGAGGGGTGCTCTGTGTGTGTATGTGTGGGGGGTGGGTGCTGGCAGAGCCGGCCAGGCTGCAGGGGCCGCCTCATTCCTCTGCCCCTGGAAACGATGGCGTTTTCTACCAAGGGGAGGAGCCCCCTGACCTTCCCCGTGACAGTGGTGAGAGCTCGCCGGGGGCGAGACTGCCTGGCCTCAAACCCATTTCAGTAGCCGTGTGTCCTGGGCAGGTTGTGGTCCGCTCTGCCTCAATTTCCTCATCTGAAAGGTGGACAGAATCTAAGGATGTTGTGAAAATTAATACATTCACATAAAGTGCTAGTATCTGGCCCGTAGTGTTCAGTGAATATTATCTGTGATTACTATTCCCCGCCCCCCCCAAGGCCAAATTCAATTGGTCCAGTTCTTCAGGTGACCACAGTCCAGGCCAGAGCCGTAGATTCTGCCCCACCCTCCCCTCCATGGCCCCAGCCCCCCACCGCCTGAGACCTGCCTCCTGTTCTGAGCTCCCTCTGAGCTCCCAAGCCATGGCTGCGTCCTCGGTTCCCCTTTCCAGCCACCTTAGCACCTACTGCCCGCAGGTTCTGCTGGGCCTCCGAGCTCTGCAGGTCTCCCAGCCGCTTGGGATGGCCCTGGGGCGGTTCAGGCCTGTAGGGGGCTCGGCCGCTTTGTCCCGTTTGGGCCGGGCCCCACCAGCAGGCCCAGCTGTCACGGAAACGTCTGTCTGATGCCACCCAAGCCAGACAGTGCCAGCGCCACCCTGCCAGGGGCCCCCGTGGGACTTCCTCAGGGACTCGCTGCCCTTCCTGTGTCTGGCTGGTCTTCCCAGGGGCCTCCGTGCCTACTATGTGCTTTATCTCAGAGGCAGATTTCCAGGCTAGCCCGTTGTTCTGGGCGTGAGAGAAGCCATGTGCATCTGTGACTCAAAGGAGGACAAAGGAAATTGAGTCTTTCTCACTTGGGCGTGGGGTTGGCTGGTGACCATATTCTGACAGGGGTAAAAAGATTGCTCTTGGCATCTTGCAGTCTCCGTTTTGTAATCCTGTCCTGTCTTCCATAGCTCCTTACGCAGTACCCATGTCAGAATTTGCGCCTGCCCCCATATGTAGCTGATTTATACTCTAGTGTGAATGACGCAACCCTCTGTCTTCTCAGAAGCATTTTTATTTTAAAGGGAGTACTGTCCACTAACTGGAAGGACATTGATAGAGATTTTGGTGATAAAGTGGCACATTCTCCCCTCGCCCCATACACAGAGCTGGACACCTGGCTGGCTGCAGGCGTCCCAGCTGCAGTTCCTGCCTCCGTGAAACTTGAGGACACTTTAGCCAGAGCAGGAGAGGGTGCCCATAGAAGTTCACATGCAGAGGTGTCAGACCCAAGCCCATGGAGTCCAGGAATAAATCAGCTGGATAGAAGTTCTAGAAGGCCTCGTGGGGGCTGATGGGGCTGGGCTTCCTGCAGGGAACCCGGTTTCTGCCGATCGGGGTGTCCTGCACTGAACACTCGGACAGCCAGGGCTGGGGGAGGGCCAGCGCTGGGGACTGAGCACGGGGTAGCAGGCGGCCCTGGTCGTCTGAGCAACCTTGACTTGGGACAGCTCCGGCATCCTGCCTGCCCAGCACCCTTCTTGGAAGCTGAGTGGGAAGGATGAGCGGGAACGTGATGGCGTGCACCCCTGGCTTGGTCCCTCGTGGCCGCTACCCCCGGGAGCACCGTGGTGTGGCGCAGCGCCCCTCCAGCCACCGAGCAGGGGGAGAGCAGAAGCCACGGGCTGCTGGAACTAGGAGCCCCCTTTCCACCATCCGGGCTGAGGAGGGCAGGGCCCTTTCCAAGGTCACACGCTACGTTGGAACAGAGCCAGAGTAGAGACCAGTGCTCCCGGCGAGGGATCCGGTCACTTTCCCTCAGCACGTCCTATGGCCAGTGTGTGGGCTTCTGGAAAGGGGGTGGTGGGCCTCTTGGGGGATAGACACCCCTTCCTGGCTCGCAGGGGCAGCAGTGCAGAGGCTCGTGGTTCGGTGCCCAAGTGAAAGCTTGCCCTGCCTCGCCCAGCCCTTTTCCGGCAGGTGGGGAAAGCAGAGGAACTGGTCTCCCGGCCGTGCCAGCTGCACACCCAGCCCTCAGCCGGGCCTGTGCCGAGACTTGTCCTGGCACGCGGGCGCTGCCGCAGCGGGCGCCAGCTCCCCAGAGGGGTGGGCAGGGGTGCCAGTGGTGACACTGACCTGGCTCCGGCAGTGGGATGCCAGGATTTCCCCTCCCTCAACCAACAGCCCCGGCCTTCTCACTGGGTCCCCACTGCGTGCCCCAGCCGACCAGGTACCCCGAGCTGGCGTGAGGGGCCGTGGGAAGGGCCCAGGGCTGGGAGGCTGAGCTCTGTGCTGTCACCCCAGCTCCCCCACCTGTAAAACCCGAGTGGGTGGGTTGTTGGTGCCGTGGGGAAAGCTACTGCAGAGGGGCCTCGAAAGCCAAGCATGGGTGCCGTCCCCGGGACCCCAGGGGCCGCGAAATCTGTCTCCGAGTGGCAGAGGTGGGGACTGCTGAGGCCAGGCGTGTGCCCAGGGGGTGCCCTGGAGGTTGCCCCTCGCAGTGGAAGTCACTCCCTGCCCGCCACACCTGCAGGTCCCAGCGTGACTGACCTGGCCGAGAGACAGTGAGCCGCAAAGTCGTTGTGCCTGTCGGGCCTGAAACACGGATGCTGCCTTGTGGCGTCCGGGGGGCGAGGGCGGTGGTGCGGGGCCTGGCTCCCTGGAGGGCCGTGGCTTCCCCAGCCCCCTGCCAGGGCACGGACCTTTGGAGAGGAGGTGTTTTGTCCAGCTCGCCTCCATAGCCGGGCGGGAGGCGCCCCAGGTCTTCCTGGGGCCTGGGCGTGGCCCTGCCCCTCCTGCCTGAGGGTGGCCCCCTTGTCCCCACCCTGGCCTCACTAATGAGGAAACCTCACTGATAAGGAAACTGATAAGCCCCCGGCTTAGCCTGTCAGAGCCAGGAGGGAGCTGAGGAGTGTTTCAGTCAAGCCCCTTCCATTGCCCAGGGGGAGGCAGGCAACTGCCAGGTCACCCAGTGGGTGGGGTGGGGGTGGGCCCTGACCCTGGGACTCAGCCTCCCAGGGCAGTGAGGGCGCCCTCCAGCCCGAGGCCCCTGGACCCGTCCTTCCCCTGAGACCCCTGCCTGACCCCTCTGGTCTGTGCTCAGGCCGTTTTAGCCAGGGCTAAAGGGGGAGGTGGGGAAAGCAGTCCCAAACCCTCAGGGCCACAGGAGCGGGCAGGGGGCTTCGTCGTGTTCTTTCTCCCTTCCCTCCCCAGGGACAGCGCACGGGGGCTCTGCAGCCCGCCCGGCCTCTCCGGGAGCAGCCCACCCGGGGCCGCTTCCGCCAGGCTCCCCTGCTTGCTCCCGTGGGTTCCCGTGGGGGGCTGCCTCGGGCCGCCCAGTAGCAAGGACTTGGGCTGGGAAGACTCTTTCCTGGGAAACTGAGGGCGACCCCCTGTCTAGCCCCAGGCAGGGCTTTGTGTTGTGACCTGCTTGTTCTGCTGCTGGAAATCGAGGGGCTCCCCCAGCTCCAGCGGGGGGCCTCTTCCTCAGAATGGGGGCCTCCATGGGGAGTAAGGTGGGAGGAGAGAATGCTCCAGCGCCTTCCCGGGTCAGCTTGTGCTGGAGCCGGGTTGCGTGACCTGCTGCTGCCCAGGCTTCTTCTTTGAGCACTGGACCCAGCTCGGGGGTGAAGTGGGGGTCCTGGGCCGTGCCTCTCTAGACGCTTGGTTCTGCAAGTGCAGTCTGTGGCCCTCGTGACCTGGGGAGCTTGTTAATCGAGCCTTTGCCCCGGGCCCACTGGGTCGGCCTCTGCAGGTGCAGCCAGGAGACCTTGGTGACAGCCTCCAGATGACGTGTAGACGCTGGCGCAGTAGAGCCCTGGCCGGGGCTCAGGTCACGGTGTGGAGGTCACCCGCGGCCGTTTGCACCTCGATGCAGAGGTGGGCTGGGGGCTTAGCCCGGGGGCCACAGGAGTCGTCACGTGTGGGGCTGGGGGACCAGCGGCTTCCCTTAGCTTCGATCCATAGAGCTGACCGAGAGTTGTAAGGGAGACTAGAAAAAAGGAAGCGTCGAGGCCGCCCAGGGCCCTTGCCCTTGAGTGCATCTGGGTCTTGATGGGATGGGTGTGAAGAGGGGTGTTTACGTGACATGCCGGCCTTGGCACGGTGGGCCCCTGCCCTTGACCCTCCTGGGGACCCCTCCTGGCCAAGGCCGGCTGAGGCTGCTTGGGAAAGGCTGCCTGTGCCCCGGCCCCTTTGATAAGGGCGGCTCTGTGTCACTGATGCCTGCGGTGTTTGTGTTGTGACTAATGGGGCTTCCACCCCCAAGCTGACCGCTTCCTCTATCACGCCAGTTCAATCCCAGCCGACAGGTACTCAAACTTCCCCTTCCACCGACAGTCCAAAGGCTGCGGCAGTCACAGAGGCTCTGCCAAAGGCTGGGGCTGAGCGCTGCCTTGTCCCCTCCTGGCTGTGGATGGGGGCTTCAGGGCCCAGGCCCACCGCCCCCTCCCAGCAGCCCTCTGCGCCCTAGCCCCCAGGCTCTCCCCTTGAGTGGGGTGCCTGGCTGTGTGTCAGCTGGGAGTTGGACAGGACCAGGACCCCAGACCATTTCTTACCCTCTTTTCTCCCCAGAGCCCCTGGACGGTGGTTCCCAAATTTTTAAAGTTGAGGACCCTGTTGAACATCAAAATTTTGTGGCCCCTTTACGTGTGATTGTACTTTCAGAATTTTTTCATTGAAAAAGCACAAGGCACTGTGAACTCAGCCACACTTTTCAAGAGATCTGTGTTCTCATCCATCACCCAAGCAAAGCGGCACGCGACACGTGCGTGACTCTGGGTGTGAGCTGGAAACCACGGGCCCCGGGCCTGGTGGCTGCCGGATGACGGGGTGAGGGCGGGGGCAGACATTAGAAGCCCCTGGTCCATCACCCTCCCTTGTGCCTCTCTGACGCCCACTTGATATCCCGCCTGGTGACCCCGCCACGGCCCTCGATGCCCAAGACCTCTCGGGAGATGCTGCAGCACACGCCAGCCTCGGCCCAGGGCAATCGGCTGCCAGGAGGAGGGGCTCCACTCCACGGAGGCCACCAGAGAGGACGGCCCTCGGCCCCCAGGGCTGCTGGGAGTGGGCTGGAAGCGGCCTCCTTCCCACGGACCTCCATCCCTCCTCTCGGTGGTCAGTGGGAGGGTGACCAACGCGCTCAGCCCAGAGTCGCACTGTCCCTGCGTTGCCCTGGCTTTGACGCGTGGACTGGCCGCTGTGGTGCCTCAGCCCCCATGGCTGGGGGCAGGAATCCTTTATTTGCTGTTGTTTGATTTTTATTGTGGTAACAGATGCAAGAGCACATTTCCCATCTTAGCCACTTCAAGCTCACAATTCAGTGGCATGAATCACATTCCCAATGTTGTATCACCATCACCACCACCCGTCACCGAAACCCAAACTGAAACTCTGTTGGGGTCAGGGATTCTTATCTGATAAAATGCTCATCCCCTAACCCCTGTCGTCCTTAAAATAGAAGGGCTCAGGGAAGTGGATGTGGCTCAGGCGATTGAGCTCCCGCCTACCACATGGGTGGTTCTGGGTTCAGTTCCTAGTGCCTCCTAAAGAAGACAAGCAAGACAGTGAGCTGACTCAACAGGCTGGTGTGGCAAGCTGACACAACAAGATGACGCAACAAGAGACACAAGGGGGAAAACATAATGAGAGATACAACAAAGCAGAGAGCAGAGGTGGCTCAAGTGATTAGGTGCCTCCCTCCCACGTAGGAGGTCCCAGGTTCGGTTCCTGGTGCCTCCTAAAAGGAAGACGAGCATACAACGAACAGACACAGCAAGTGCAAACAACGAGGGCAGCAAATAAATAAACAAAATAAATCTAAAAAAAAAAAAAAGCGCTCAGCTGGGTGGGATGGCCCTTCAGGGCTGAGGGGTGCAGGGTGAGGAGAGCATGAGGAGAGCAAGACCAGCACTGGCAGTCTGCAGATGCTCACTGGGTGGCCTGGGCCTGGGCTTGTCCCCCTGCTGAGGCTCAGCTCCTTCTCGGTCAGAGATGCTAAGCTCGGCCCCGCCTGCCTCCCTGGCAGGCATGGGAAGAGCTCAAAGGCAGTGGCAAGTGCTTTCCAGCCTTAAGAAAACCTCTCTCCTCTCACACCCCAGCCAGGAACGCCAAGTGTCCCTGTCCACGCAGCCCCCGGTGTGGCCATGAGACCAGTGTGGCTAAGACAAACGGGTCTTTGCCCCCAGACTTGTGTGCCTGCCCCCCAGCCTAGCCAAACCTGACTTGGGGCGACTGTCCCAGTGGCTTCCAGAGTCTGGGCTGTGGGTGGGAAGAAGCAGATTGTCCCTTGCTTTGAGCAAACTGAATGTGTGAAAGTCTAGAGTGCACTTTCCACAAGGTTTTCCATTTATTGTGTAAAAAAGCCAATTTTCATGGGATGGGCGGGGTCAAAGTGCCCTTTCTGAAGGAGGCCTTTCGGACAGCTTGAGGGGGCTCTGAGATGAGCCCCCCTGCCCCGAGGAGCCCTCTGCCCCGAGGAGGTCCCCGGCCTTGAGGAGCCCCCTGCCCCGGGGAGGCCCCCGGCCCTGAGGAGCACCCCCTGCCCCGAGGAGCCCTGCCAGCCAGCCGGAGCCACGGTCTCTGCAGAAGAACCTTGGAGGACATCGTCACCAAGCCTGGCCACCGTCATGCACTGGGCGTCTCACCAGAAACCCCAGCGCCTGCTGGCCTCTTGGTGACGCGGGTTCATACTCGGCCGTTCCTGCTCATTTCTCCCCTGCGGGGCCGACGTCTCACGTTTTCATCGTTCGACATTGTCGCAGAAGGTTGAAGTGGAGGGTGCCGGGAGGTCACCACAGCCTCTGCCCTCCATGGAGACTGAGGCCAGAGAGCAGGTTTCCGTGGAGAAAACGTTTGCTTAAGAGCTTCTTGTGTAAACCAGACTGCAGAGGGGTAAGCCGGGCAGCCTGAGCGAGCAGCTTGTTTTTAGGGACTGGGCAGGCCCGGAGCCCACCGGGGCTCTGCTGTGTGGGCAGAGGCTGGGGACCTGGAGTCTGCTGGTTTGGGGGCCGCAGTCACCTCTTCTGTGGCATGGGGTCTGGACACGGCTTTTGCCGTAAACTTGCAGCAGATGCAGGTCTGGCCTGAGGCCCGTTCCTGGCCCCATTGTACCCCATGGGGGGTGGGAAGCCTTGTCATCCTGGAGCCCCCTCGGGGGTGAAGGAGCTGTGCAGGGGCGTTGGGAGAGGTGGAGTAGTGGGGGCAGGGTCCCCTGAGCGGCTCGGCCTCCCCCAGCCTGCTGCACTTGCAGAAGCGGGGTGCAGAGAGGCCTCCTCCCTCAGAAGAGGCTGGGGGCAGCGGCACGTGGGAGGGCGTGGCAGCATGTGGCTGGTGACTGCTCGTAGCTGGGTCATGGTGGCTCACACAGGCTCTGGGGGGCCAGCACCTTTCTCGATGGGGGTAAGGGGTGTGATTTTGGTTTTGTGCTGTCAGAGGGAGCTCGGTGTGACTTCTGGCTTCACAGATGCTTCCCTCTGCCCGAAAACCCTGCCTGGGAAGCCAAAGGTTTTGCCTGCTTCCCGCCCCCCACCCCATTTCACCCAAGAAAGAGGCCCCGTGGGCCTGTGGCCGGGTGCCAGCAGCCCCTCTGGGCCGAGGAGGCCGGTTCCCCTGGAGGCAGCCGCGGGGGCCGCAGCTCACCTGACCAGCCTGGGCAGCCTCCTTGCCCCCCTCTTCCGAAACCCTGTCCACCCCCATCCCTCCCTCCAGGCAGGCCTGCTGTTTCGGGGGCAGCCTTGGCTCCCTTCCGTCGTGGGCTCTTACCACACCAGGCTGGGAGGTCCTTGGTATGCGCAGCCCCCTTGGTTTTTTGTGGCAGTTCTGGATGCAGCCGTTAGTGTTGGCCCATTGTACAGATGGGCAGCCCGGGGCCACTCCGCCAGTGAGGGACCCGGCTCGGGTTGGTCCCTGAAGCCTGGGTGCTGGACTTCGCTCTTTGTTCGGGTCCCTGACCCTGGGGTCCTCATGAGATGGGCTGTGTGCGGGGTCCTTTGGGCCCAATGCCGTTGCCGAGCTACGCTCTCTCCCTGCCCCTTCCTGCCCCTGGCCTTGTCCACCCGCTGTCCTGGAGCCAGTGGTGGGGAGGTGGTTCTGCCTTGCCCTCACCACCCCGGCCTCTGCTCAGCCACGCGGTGTGGGCCCTGCCCCTTACCAGCCCCACGCCCATCGTGCGGCGCGGCCTGGGGCTCGGGAGCTGGGTAGGGTTGCACTCTGGCACCTGCAGCCTCCTGGAGCCGGGCCAGGTGGGCAGCATTCCTGGGGCGGCTGCCGGCAAACGGGGCCTGTCCCAGGCGCTCAGCCCATTGACGACTTGGCCTTCATGCAGGACCCCTTCAAATCCGCCTCACTGGGCCCCCGGGCTGATGGGTGCCCCCTCCAACCGCTGGGCCTGGACCCAGCCCCGGCTGTGGGTGAGGGAGCAGCCTGGGTGTGGAAGGGGCAGCTCTGCCTCCCCAGGACCCCTGGGTCCCACCCTGGTGCCCAGCACAGGCCGCCCCTCTGGGTCGTGGTCATCGTGGGATTCTTCCTGGGGGGCTCTTGAACGCCCCTCACTGGGGCAGGCTTGGTGGTCTCCGGACCGAGGCTCCCTGGCCGAAGCCTCCCGAGACCCGATTCTCGCGTGGGGCAGCCTGTGTTCCCAGTAACGGTTTCTTCTCTCCGCCCTTCTAAGACACCTGGGGGTGCAGATGTGGCTCAATGGTTGGGTGTCCGTCTCCTGTATGGAGGGACCTGGGTTCGATTCCCGGGACCTCCCGGTAAAAATAAATAAATAAATACATGTTAAAATGTCAAGATTCCTAAGATGCCTGGGACTCCCTCACCAGGCAGAGCTTCTGGGGGCGGGGGCCCTGCCCCCTGGCGTGTTCTGCTCCCCAGCACCCGTGGCAGCGTCTGGGGTGCAGGGGAAGAGGCGTCCCTGGAGCCCCACGCAGCGGGCTTCCTGCCGGCTCTGGGGAGGGCGGCTGAGCTCACGGGGCCCGGGAACAGCAGGGCCTCCCCCAGGCCTCCACTCACACCCTTTTCGGATCCTTTTCCAGCAAGTTGTGGCCACCAGTGGGCCCCCCGAAGATCAGGACGGCTCTGGGGATGACTCTGACAACTTCTCCGGTTCAGGCGCAGGTGAGAGCAAGATGGCAGCCGCTGCGCCGGGGCTGCGGTCGGGGGTGTTTACCGAGGGTGCAGCCCCCGGCGCAGGAGCCACGTGGCTGCCGTGGGCTCAGGAGGCCCCGGGGCCGCGCGCCGCAGACACTCGGCTCGTATTCTCTTCTCTATATGCTGGGCAGCCCGCGGGAGCTGATGTGACTCCTGACCCTCTGTTTTCTTATCTGTGAAATGGGGCTGATTCCCGGGCCTTGTGAGGTTGCCAGGAACCCTGGGGGAGCACAGAGACTCGGGGATGGATATTGTCCATAAATGATCCCTTATCTTTCCCTGGGGAGAGGAATCACGGAGCTGGGGGTGCTCGGGGCAGCTCCCAAGAGGAGGCAGCTCCTGAGAAGGTGGGACTGGGGCTGTCCAGTGAGAGTCCATGGGCTTTTCTGGGAAGAGGGCAGGTGGGGCGGGGCGGGGTGCCAGGGAGTGTATTCCCAAGATGAGGCTTTGTGCCTCTGAGGGGCCCCCAGGAGATGGAAAGGCTCTTCTTTTTGCTCCAGGGACCAGGCTGTCCTGGGTTTGCAGTGGCAGGAGCAGTTTCCTTGTCTGTCTCCAAAGTCGAGTATAGCCTGAGCCTATGTCCCCTCCGGCATGCAGCTCACGGAACGAAGGCTTTGCAGCCTCACTGTGGGGCGTGGGCACCTCCCTCCGCCCTCCTGCCAGCCGGCTCGGGCAGCGTGGAGGCTCTGGGCCTCCCCCACCCCAGCAAGCTCTGCTTCTGCCTCTGCAGGTGCTTTGCAAGACATCACGTTGCCACATCAGGTCCCCTCCACCTGGAAGGACGAGCAGCTCCTGATGACCACGCCCCGGGCCCCGGAGCCCACCAGCACCGATGCCGTCACCACCCTTACCTCCATCCTGACGGCCGTCGAGGGGCCCAGGGAGGGGGTCGCCGTGGTCCAGGCAGAGGTGGAGCCTGAGGAGACCACCCGCCCACCCAGTGAGCCCACACAGCACCGACCCACCCACCGGGCCTCGGTGGCCAGAGCCAACACGGCCCAGGCGCCCACCACCACCCGAGCCCACGGGGACATGCAGCCTGGCCACCATGAGACCTCGGCCCCCGGCGTGGAGGATCAGGGTCCCGCCACCGAGAGAGCTGCTGAGGATGGAGCCTCCAGCCAGCTCCCGGCAGGGGAGGGCTCTGGGGAGCAGGTGAGGGCTGCCCGCTGCCCTCTGCGTTTCCGCGGATGCTGGGTGGCCCGTTGGGGGGCCCTGGCTTGGTAATAGAGTACGTCGTGTTCCCCGCCATGATGTCAGGGCCACTTGGTCTGCACCGGCCCCCCGCCCAGGGCAGGGCAGCCTCAATCTGAGACCAAGCATAGAACCCTTCAGGGCTCTCCCGAACGGCTGTGAAGGCCCCACTGGGCGTGCAAAGCCTTGGCTATCTTACACAAAAGGACGCCTCGTTATTTTAATATAAAAACGTGTGCTTTCCACCACTTGACATGCTAGCCCGGCCGCGGCCCAGGCGGGGTCAGCGAGACACAGCGAGGAGGGTGTGGCTTGGGCCCAGGAGGGTGGGAATGGGTGGCTGTGGTGGCCGCGAGGTGAGAACTGCCCAGCCTGAGCCTGTCCCGCCCCCGCCACAGGACTTCATCTTCGAAACGTCCGGGGAGAGCACGGCCGGGACCGCCGTGGAGCCTGGCCACCGGAACCAGGCCCCGGGGGCCTCGCAGGGCCTCCTGGACAGGAAAGAAGTCTTGGGAGGTGAGTTTTCTTCCCCCATGGTGGGCGGGGAGGTGGGGGCTCAACCCCCGCCCTGGGGGCTGCTGAGCTGAGCTGGCCTCTGTCCGCCTGCCCTAGGGGTCATTGCCGGCGGCCTCGGGGGGCTCATCTTTGCCATGTGCCTGGTGGGCTTCATGCTGTACCGGATGAGGAAGAAGGACGAGGGCAGCTACTCCTTGGAGGAGCCAAAACAAGCCAACGGCGGAGCCTACCAGAAGCCCAGCAAGCAGGAGGAGTTCTACGCCTGAGGGGGCACGGCCCCCGCCCCACGCCACTCTCCGGAACCCCACTTGCCTGCTCTGAGAAGAACTGCCGGCCGCTGCCTCCCTGGCCTGCCCCCTGCCCCTGGAGGCCTGGGGGTGCACTGGGGCAGGGGCTTCTCTGCTGAAAGACTTGGGGCGCAGGGGATTTCTTGCTGGTGACCCGGAACCTGGCATCTCACCTTTCTGACTTGGTTTCTCCAAACTGGAGCAGCCCCTTCCCCAGGCCCAGCTCTGGAGAGAAAGGGGACCCCACAGCATGGGACCTGGATGCCCGCTTGGCAGGACGGCCCTGTGGGGTCAGGGGCTTCCGGCTGACACGACCATAGCACTTACGGTGGAGACAGCAGGATTTGGGCACTGACCACTGAGTGGCTTGGGAGAGGCGAACGGGGCTCCCAGAGTTCACTGTGTTTTGTGGGGAGGTCTCATCTAGTTATCATCTTGTTTTGCACATGTTTCCTGTAGCTTCTCTGTTCATGGTCCCGGTAGACTCGGCTGCTTCTGAGGTAAATTAGTTCATCTGGTGTCCCCGTCTTGCTTCCCTAATGTGTGGTCAGGAGAAAGTGTCAGGGCTAAGAGGACTTTTATTTCTGTTTTTAAACTAGGAGCACCAAATCCCGAAGCCGGCGTGTAGGCTTAGTTTGCGTGTTGGCTCTGAGTTTGCCACTCACGTGCAAACAGGGTATGAACCGCGTCCCGTGGGCTGGCCGCTGCGCTGCCCTGCGGCCGCGCCTTCTGAGTGGCCCGGCTCCCATGCGTGGACTCGCGCCCACGGGGACCGGGCCACTGAGAAGCTGCGAGAATGGGGTCCGGGAGAGAGGACTGGGAGGTGGGGGGGCGGCAGTGAGTCCAGAGCCTCCCGCAGACCGCGCCGAGTTCCCTCCTTGGAGCCATCTCTGTGAGACGCATTCTCCTGGAAACCGACAAGGGGGTTTTCGGGAACACCCGGCGCCGAGCCCCTCGGCAAAGGGCCAGGTTTGCCTTTGATCTGCTCCTGTGGCCCTACCCCTGGGCTGGAGGTCAGGAATGTTTCCCAAAGAGTGATAGTCTTTTGCTTTTGGCAAAACTGTACTTAATCCAATGGGTTTTTCCCTGTACAGTAGATTTTCCGAATGTAATAAACTTTAATATGAAGTAGCTGTGTGGACGTGATGCCTTGCTTCTCCCTTCTCTGCTTGTGTGGCCGGGGCCAGCCGAATGGGGCCCCTGGGCGGAAAGCCCTGCGTCTTCCCCTTTCCTGTGGTGAGGGGTTCTGGGGACAGAGTCCCCCTGGTTTATTGTCTTGGGTTTTGCTCTTGTTTTGGCTAAATCTCTTCCAGAGGTCAGTAGGTTCAGCCAAGGTTACACAAGGCCTGGGGTTAAGTTAACGTGTTGCCAAGCTCGACGCGGCCTGGAGTGGAGACGAGTCCAGCACAGCTTGACCCGAGGTTGCTGGGCCCCAGAGGCTGGAGCCTCAGGCGCAGGGGCGCCCCCTCCCCCAGCCCCCCAACCTGCTCCTTTGTGGGGACCAGAGACGCCCAGCCTGGGGCTCCCGGGGACGCCCGCTCCAGCTCCTTTGATTAAACAAACGCTCCAGCCTCTCTGTTGGCTTCTCCGTGAGGCGGCCAGTCTGTGAATCAGAGACTTTCTGACCGGAGCATGTGACTGGACACTTCTCAGGGGCAGGGTGGGGGAAAGGGGTCGTTACAGGGCTCTCTTCTGCTGGCCCGGGGACGGCGCTCGAGCTGGCGGGTGGGTCCACTGGTGAGACAGTAATAAACAGTGCTCGTCCTTTCTGGAACGGACGCCGTGCTGGTGGTGTGTCCCCAGCCTGGCGATGTCCTGCCTGTGGCCCCTCCTTGGGGTGGGAGCCCGGCTCCGGGCTGTTCCGGGTGAGGAACTGCGGGGAGATTGCTGTCTCTTGCTGGGACAGCACACGTGTCCCTCTGCCTGGCTCACCCAGCCCCAGCCAGGCTTCGCCAGCTCACCGTCGCAGGGCTCTCTGCCTTGCCCCCCACCGGCCCCTCCTCTCCTATACGGGCTCCCACCAGATCACGCTCTTCCTCAAGGACACCAGTGGCTCCCTATGGATCCTTCCAAAGGTTGCTTTCCGTTCTGCTTGCTCATTGGTGTGCGGCTCAGGAAAACTCACTGGCAAACAGTCTCAAATGCCAAAGGTCTAAAAAACTTGTCTGCAGTTTCGGGCAAAACTTCCAAAACTCGGAGCTGACGAGGCCCAGTCCAGGCAGGAAAAGCTCCCCATCCTGTGGTGCATCTCCTCACCTGGGGCCCCTGGCACCTCTCTGCCCCTCGACAGACCAGTCCCAGCTGCAGGGCCCCAGGTGTGTCCTGGGCAGATGGGGAGGGCCCTTTCCCTCCCAGCTCAGACAGAGTCCTCCAGGTCATTCATTCATTCAGCAAACACCGGTGTGAGAACACCGAGTGCCGGTTTTCTCCCGGTCCCCATCGTAGTTCTGGCTGCCCTAGGAATAACATTTTTACTGAGTGTACAGTGGGCCAGATGCTGGGCAGGATGCTACCGGGATGACTCCCTCTCACCCCGGAGATAGTCCTGCTATTCCTTAGCCCTGCACTGGGACAGGAAACCTCATGGAGGGGTCACCTCCCTCCACGGAGGCGCCAGGATGTGGGGCAAGCAGCCTGGTCCAGGGCTGCGGCGCACCACCATGCCGCCCACTGAGAACGGTGCCTGGGCTGGGGGGAAGCCCCTCACGTGCCCTGCACGGTCCCCGGCCTCCCAGGCCACTTTCCCTTGACCTCCAAATGGGTGAAGCCGAGCCCAGTCTCCTCTTTCCCCTCCCCACCGCTTGCTCTGCTGGATTCTCTCTCCTGCCCGTCCCCCCACCCCCCAGGGCACCGCGAGGATGGGATTGGACCACAAAGCAGACTTTCCGGAATGTTTGCGACCAACAGCAAGGAAGCGAAGATGTGCAGTTGTTTAAGCACCGTCCTCATGCTCCCGGCACCCCTGCCACGGGCTCTCTCCTCAAGCCTGACCTTGCTGCCCTGTCCCCCACCACCTCGACCCCCTTCTCCTCCCCTCTTTCCCGCTTTCCCAAGACTCGCCCCTTCTCGCCTGGGAACAGCAATTGAGCGCCATTTCGTTTCTCCCTCGCCTTTTGGGGCACGCCCAGGGGTGGCCGGGGTGGGGGGTGGGGTGTGTAGATGAGGACAGGACTCAGCGAATTTTGCGCCAAGAGTTCTTTCAAGTTGTTTTTTTGAAGCTCATGAGCCATCGTCTCCTAGGATGATTATGTCACATTCTGTTTTAAATGGCAGTTTTTGCCTTGCTTGGCTCCAAATACCACATTTCCCTGCTCTTAGGAGGTGGTGCTGCAAGAAGGGAGAGACCAGAAGAGCAAATTCAACGAGGGAGTGGGGGTGGGGGCTGGGGCAGCGCGCAGGTGCCCCTGCGGGGGCGCTTGCCCAGGGTCCTGAAGGGCAGATTCAAATAACCCTCTCAGGGCAGGCGGCATTCCCGGCAAACCTGGGAGCTTTGTGCCGTCCCTGAAGGGAGAGACGAGCCTGGGACGCGGAGGCCGCCGTGGCTGGGGTGGGGGAGCGGAAGGCTCTGAAGCAGGGTGCATTTTCAAGACATCAGGACTTGCAGAGGGGTAAGGGGATGGGAGGTAGCGGTAGGGGTGGAGAGGCTGGCTTTGAGAACTCCTTAAGAGGCAAAACTGGCAGGACCTGCGAGGCAGGTCCCCACCTCACTGGGCGTTGCCTTGCTCTCCCACAAGTACCTGCTCTCAGGTGGAGCCCGAGGGAAAAGGCACCTGTATGGGGTTGTCCTCGCTGCAAAGGTGGGGGCTAATGGCAGCAGAAGGGAGTAGTCCCAGGCTGGTCTCATGTTCCCTCCACCCCCGATGGGCCCTACAACAGCAGCTGGGAGCAAAGGCTTTGAAAGAGGCCTGCGGGTGCCTAGCAGGGAGGTGTGTGGGCTGTGCTGCCACCTCCGAAAGGCCCCATCACCTCTACCCCCATCAGCCACACCCCATCCCCTTCTCTTCAGCCTGGCAGCAAAGGGAGGTGGACTGGGTGCCTGAGAGGAGGGGAGCTCCTGGTCCCTGCAGCTGAATGGGCAGGAGTTGGGTGGGAGGGCACCTAGGAGCCTGGGGAGGAGAGATGGGGCTTGGGGCCTGCTCCGGGCCCATGCAGCGTGAAGGCCCATGAGCTGGAGGATACAATCCTGCCCAGGTCTGCCTGGCCCTGGGAACAGCTGCTCCCAGTGCCCTCTGTTGAGCTGGGTTTTATGCCTGTGTGTGCAGCGAGCAGCAGCACGTGAGAGGGAGGGCAGGAGAGCTTTTGTGCCCTCGTGGTGAGTGGTTGTGAGAAGGTGTGTTTGTGTGTCCCCAAATCAGGTCCTCAGGAGTCCTGCCCCATGCCTACTCACCTTTGAGGCTGGACTTCCTCTGGGGAGAGACATTTTATGTTCTCCACGCGTCTATGACTTCTGGGCCACCCCCTCCTCTAGGCACCTCTTTCCAGGTCACTGCGGATATCTGTGCCCACAGAGGCTTTCTGCTACCTTGGCTGCTCCCTGAGGGCAGAGGCAGGAGGCTCCCTGCAAAGAGGGTGAGGCTCTGCCTTGGGGTGCTCCCTTTGGCTGCCTGTTGCTGCTGTCCTGCTCTGAATCAGGCAATCTTTAGACGCTTCTTCACAATCCCAGACTCCACCACATGCCCGGAAAGGGGCTGAAATTAGAGACAGACGATATCATGGCGAGGATGTGGAGCCACTGGAACTCTCCTTACTATTGGAGGGAGTGGAAGTCAAGACAAGCACTTGGGAGTTATCCACTGAAGCTAAGTACATGCCTACCCCCTGACCCAAGGGAAATGAGAGCATTTGACTGCTGAAAGGCATTGCCAAAAGGTAAATCAAAACCAAGTTCGCAGACTACAGCCATTTTATTCGGAACGTCACAGTTTTCTTGCAACAAAGGAAGCGAGATTACTTTGAGTTTTAGGGATGGCAAGCGATTTTTATAGAGGTGAAAAGGAAGTTAGCTTGACTCCTATTGGTTGTACGAGGGTTGTCCATCGTGTAGGGGTGGGCTTAGGGCAGGTGAGCTTTATTTTGTATTGGGGCAAAGGTGATGAACTGGAGCTTGATTAGCTGTCTGGGTCAGCTGCCTTGGTGGGGATTTCCAATCTCAAAAGATATCCAGGAACCTCAAGAGGGAGTTCAAAGAGGAAGTAGGGTATGGTTGTGGTTTTCTCGGCTCTGAGTGGTCTCCAGGGCTTTCTCTACATAGTTTTAACAATTCCCCCTCTTTGCTTTATTCCCTGGGTTACAAGGGCTTGACCAAAGATGTCAGTCTCTCATCCACCACTAAAAGTCTCTCGTGTTTCATCGCCAGTTTCACGAGTTAGCTGAAGTTTGAGACTTTCTTCGTCCCATTCACACTGGTTTTGTATCTTTGGTTGTATCAATTGTCGAGTTAGTGGCTGCGAGTAGCATTTAAGAGTTGAGAGATCAGACAGCAAATGAGGGATATTGTGAACAATTAAGAGGATAACAAGTGCCCTTATTAGGGCTCCTCTGAGCCAAAGTCCCCGTGACCCAGGGAGCCAACCGCTAAGGAGCTCAGACCAGTCAGATTCGGGAGGTGTGTCAGCCGATTTGGCTGCTTCTCTGGCCTGGGCTTCTGCGGCCACCACCTCTTGGTGAACTTCCTCTTGACAGACGTTTACAAATCCACAGCTCTCGGTCCCCACTAGTACACACGCCCCTGGGGAAGCCGGAATATAGTCTAGTGCTCGTCAATTTTATAGCGTCATTTTATGAAGTTCCAATACTTCATCAGCTAGTGAGCTGATGGCCTGCCCTAGGTGGGAGAGAGGTTTCTCTAACTCTAAAGCTCCCTTTTCTAATACCATCTGTGATCTTAGAGTGTATCCTCCAACATAGGAGATAGCTGCCCCAGTGAAAAGGGGGTACAATGTCAAGAGTACCCCATGAGTTTAGCCTGGGTTATAGGTTTTCTCCATGGTCCATTTAGAGCTCTCTAGTCTGGCAACAGTCTCTTCACGAGTTTCTGTAGTGTGGGAAGAGGTCACACGAGCCCTCATGTTTCTGATACAGTCTCTTCACGAGTTTCTGTAGTGTGGGAAGAGGTCACAAGAGCCCTCATGTTTCTGATTTTCCCCTTGGGAAGCTTGTCCTAAATAGCCATCTAGGCAACAGCAGAAGCTGTACCAGGAACTAACCCAACTTATGGGTAGTACTTTTTATGTCTGTGTCCACATACAAAATGATGTCTTAGGAGAGCTTAACACGGGTATCTATTGCCATTAAGGAATGGGATGTTGGTGTGTGGAGGTAATGGGATGTAGACTCCAAAAGGAGAATCATAGCCATCGCCATCTTCACTGTTATTTTATATCTTAGGCCCATTTAGTTGACAATTTCCTTCGCCTGAACTTTCAGTCCACTGGAAATTTGTGCCTTGAGTGGAATAAGTTCTTATGTTACTAAAACCTTGGGGTTCTCGGAGTAAAATGGTGCCCCTAAAAGGGGTCTGGCCCTATACTGTGCGCCTGGCTCATGAAAGGAAAAGGAGTTTTGCCGTACAGACACTGAGCATTTACTCTGCCCTCCAGGGTGGCCGTTTCTGTCTGCCTGGTTGCTAGTGAAAGCACTGCATGCCTGGGGTTGGCCAGGCCACATCCTAATTCCGCTCCCAGGGGCCCTTAAGGCACAGTCCAGAGTCATTCCGAAAAGGACATCTACCTGACTGGGTGCCTGATGCTTCCTGTCAGCCGAGTCTGCAAGTGTAAAGGGGATGGATATTAAAGGAATCCCTGCTTTGGGATGAAGTGGGGGGACGAGCACAGACCCAGCCGTCGCCCCGATTGGGTTCATTTGCTATATGGTGTGCTAGAAGGACAAGGGAATTGTGTTCAAAGTAGGAATACGCAGGAGAGAAATAGGGTCAAGAGGAGAGAAAAGAAAATCACGGTGGAGGTAGGGCATTATTAGGGAGGGAGATTGTAAGGGGTGTAGGATGAGCAAGAGGATGTTTAGATAGAGATGAGAAGGAAGAGAGAAGAAAAGAAGGAAATTCACGTGTCTTGGTCCATGAGCTTGGGCTTCATATACTTGTTCCGACATCTTGGGCAGAAACTGTCTACATCAGGTGCTAT
Organism: Cabassous unicinctus; assembly: GCA_029593785.1. Classification (NCBI taxonomy): domain Eukaryota; kingdom Metazoa; phylum Chordata; class Mammalia; order Cingulata; family Chlamyphoridae; genus Cabassous; species Cabassous unicinctus. The sequence goes on along the minus strand of JAQZBX010028403.1, from coordinate 1,991 downwards.
CTATTTCTGGGATCCTCATGTCAATTTTAGCTTGAGATCCAAAATGAGTGTAACCTCCCAAGGGCTTGGAGCATGTTTTAGTTGTGACGTGGGTCAATTCCCAGTAGTTTTTTCTGCCCCAGTTGTGTCAGTGAGACTTGCTAAGGTCCTTTTCATCTAGATTCTAAAGCATATCAAGTCTCCGGGTTGAAGGTCACGTGGAGTCTGCTATAGAGGAATCTCAGCAAAGGTGTGAATGGTGGAGCAAGGTATATGCCTCTAGTCCCTTACAATAACTAGCAGCCTCATCTTGTGATAGGTTGGTAAAGCAGGAGAAACAGAAGCCTCATGTATCTCCCCTCCATGATTTCATCGCGGTTAGCCAGTGTTTTCCCTATGGGCTCGATCTTATCGCCATCAAGGCTAAAGGAAGAACCCCAGGCCAAGGAAGAGAGGGGCATTCAAATAATGTGGCTAATTTAAGCTTTAAGATGCCATTTGTTCTTTCTACCATTCCTGACAATTGAGAATAGTAGGGAGCTCCTGGCTGATGGGTAAGACCATGCCAGCTCCTTGATTACAGTTCCAGTAAATTGGGAGCCTCTATCGCTTGAGAGACTAGCAGGAATCCCCCAGGTGGGGGGAAAAAACGTTTTTTAGCCAATGTGAAGGCTGTAGCCTTGTGACAAGGAAAAGCCTCTGGCCATCCAGAAAATAGATGATAACAAGGATATACTCATATCCCAAGCAAGGGGGGCGCTTCATAAAGGCCATTTGAGGATGTTCAGAAGGGCCTGCCCCACCTTTACGGCTTTGCCAGGGTTATGTTAATTGACACGTGCACCATGATTTATATACTCAACTTGCTTCTTGTTTAAAGGCTCTTCTTAAATTTTTTTTTGCTGAAGATGAAATTCTGACCTGTAGGTGATTGCAAGCACTTTAAAGGAGCATCAGAGTAAAACAATGTAACTGACAAGGAAATTTGGTTGCTAGTGTATGGCATGTAGTTTTGTTTTTTTTTTTAAGAAAAACTAGAATTATGACCAATAACTCTCCACTGTTGTCTAATTCCATGCAGTTCAGTATCAGGACATCTCATGGACAGTGAGACTATTGTCAGATCTCCAGGAATTGTATGTAATCTCTAAATATTTATATTAACAATATTTTAGCCATACAGATTTCACCAACAGAAGGTTAGAAAATCCCTTTTATTTGACAGCACCCCCCATGCAGCTCATAACCTAATCAAATGAACCTGCTACTAGCACCGCTCTTTCTATAAGGCGAAAGAACAAATCCTTTGTAATGTTCCACGGACCCTCTGGAAAGTTGCAAAGAGAGTTTGAAATAAAAAAGATCTCCTTTAGGGTTTCATTTCAAGAAGGCAAAATGTCAAAAGTTGTCAGGAGGTTTGAACACCTGGCTACATAGGATCGTCGGTCACTTGAAAGCAGTAGTTGGTTACCTCCTTAACCAAAGGGAAAATAAAAGATCTTAAAAGTAAATATAGGAGATAACAGGATTGTAAAACAAATTTTTAAAAAGGAAAAAAAAACTTAGTTCAGTCAAATAAATATCCATGAGGATATTATTCTGATATGAGAGATTCTCTGTCTTTCAGGCAGGCTACTCAGGTGGTTTAAGAAAGACCTTTAATGACTTCTTACTAAGCAGACCAATAATCCAAGAAAATTTAATGATTTTAACAGAGAGAAAACCAAATTCTAGTTTTCTGTGAATATATTGTTTGATACGAAAGCTTTTAAAAATTCTTATAAATAAGCTTATCAAATCTTAGCATGACCACGGCAAACCTTCCATGACTTTCTATATCCATTTAGGTTTTTGTCCTACACTTTCCTGCTTCTCATTGTGCAACACCCAGTCAATTTACTTTAGGACAAAACTACTCTTTTTTCCTTAACAAAAATGCATCCTGCCTACCTTACATACTCAAATCCCCCAACATCCTGCAAAACACAGTAACTCTTTTTTTTTTTTTTTTT
>JAQZBX010028402.1:0-27838 GCA_029593785.1 Cabassous unicinctus | reverse complement strand
GTACACATGCCTGATTAAATAATAAAACCAGTCAAACCATCCCACCCAGAGCTCAGGCGATAGCTTCCATTTCAAATAGTGTATGAGCCCAGAGAAGAAAAGCAGACTGGGTCAAAAGGAAAACAATGAGGCTGCATCAGGATCCCAGCAGACAACAACCGCCATTCAACTTCAGTGGTTTAGAAGAGGATTTAATGCCCACAGAGCTGTGGGCAGGTTTAAGGAAATGGAGGGGATAACCAAACACCCAGAGAGTAGCAAGAGCAGCAAACTGTCTGAAAGAAGCAAGGGGAGGAAATAGCCTAGTGAGGCCAGAGCCACAAGGAGAGGAGAGGCCTCCCAGCAGCGACAGGGGTCAAAGAGGGAAATGCCACTGCCAGAAACATGGTCCAAAGCCTGGAGGGAGCAGGGTGGCGAAAACCCTTTCAACCCTGCTGTCTTTCCCCCACCCTGAAGTTTCCTGGTGGTGCCCCACCTTGGTTGAATATAACTGGAAACCAATAGGCAAGGGGCCCTGTGATGGGCTCCTGGGCACAGAGCAGGGCAGAAAAGAGGTGAGAATGGGAGGAGGGAGGTATGTGTGAACAGAATAATCAACACAGGACTCGACTAAATTTGATACGTTAGGCCTCTTCACCACTGCCTCATCAGTTTGTGTCCTTGTTATTTGTTCGGTTCTGTGTCAAACTATGTATTGGCTTGTTTTCCTCTGTGACACAAGGATAGACACCACAAACAGCTGCTATTATCTGCACTCCTATTTTTGAACCTTGGAAATCTTGGCAAGAGCAGAACTGTTTATTTAATTAAGTCCTTAGGTACGTAATGGGTGTGCTGCTGTTCTCAGCTCTTCTGCTGCCCTTACCAGGCTTTCTTTTCAGGAATTTCCCTTGCAACCTATTGCGTGAAATAGAAGAACGGAAAGAGTGAAAACAGCTGAGTGGGGAGAAAGGGGGAAGGAATGCTTCATTGTATTCATATATCAACCACGATAAAAGGAGGAAATGGAATGAGAGATGGGGAGGGGTTTAACAGGTGGGTGCTGGGGGGTTCTTGGGTAAGTAACACGGAGAAAGGAAGGAAAGCATTCAATATTCAAGGGGGCAAAGGAGTGACTTTGTAATAATCAAAATACAGAATAAGGGAAGGTAGAATAAAAGACAAAAAGGAAGAGAATTTGAGTTGAGGTCAGCACTAGCAGAGAATGCTTATCCCGGTGTCGTTTTCCTAAACATTGGGTAAGGGATTCCAAGACCCTCGAGGTCATTTTAATGTATGCCGCTAGGTGGCAGTCACAGGTCTAGAATCAGCAGAACTGAGACATCAGAACCGAGTAATGGGTCTTACTGATGTGCTTGATCAGTCTACTGAGACTTAGAAAATTCCAATTTCAAATTCTGTTTGGATGTATTTTAATATTAAATGCAATTTTTCAGTGCTCATCATGATCGGTCAAAATCATGGTCCAAAGCATTGTTGTTGAACTCACTGGTGTGTGTTTTTCCTTCCACCATTTAGAAATCTCCTCCTTAGGAACCGTGATTCTACTTCTAACTTAGAACTGACATTCTAAGCAAATATTTCTTATAAAAAGAATGAATAGAGTAATGTCCTGGGTCTGAAACAACAGGCCAGCTGGGGGCGTGGGGGGCGGGGTTGTGTATGTGTCGGTTTGATTTTCTTGCTTGGTAGGTTTAAACAAAGCTTTCCAATATTTTCTTTTCTAAACAAGGTTAAAGCTGAACAAATCTCATTAGATCAAAATGGTATAAGATGCTGATATGGTTTGGAAGATGCCTCTTTTGTAGGTCCTCCTCATTCGATTTAATATGCATTTGTCTCTGATTTTGTCTGTGCAATGAGAGACATAAGAAATGCAAATATGATCCCTTCCCAAAAGGAATTCTTAAGATTGAGAACTGTAAACACATACAGTGTTTACATATATTCAGGCAACTAAAATAATCACATAATAGGGCCAGTTGTGATCTTAGATTTTCATGGCTCATGTATTTTGGGGGGTCATTTATGCCAGTGTTTTGTACAAAGGAAGGACATCCAGTGGAGACGAAAGGGTTGGGTGAACTCCAGAGCTTTGAATGAGATGGTGCATCATCTTCAGCCCCCAGGGACTCTCCTATACTTATTCTGGAGGTTCTGCTGCCATGCTTGATAGTGGATGGCAAAGCTCCATATAGCTGCACTGACATGGGGATCTGGGGGTTTCAAGGTTCATTTTGGGTGGGGGGAGAGAAGTCACAGAGAGAAGACTGTGTGATGGAAAAACATGAACTGCTATTTTATATAACTCGGGCTGCAGCAAAACCAGTGAATTGGGTTTTTTTTTAACTTTATTTTTAAAGAAGTTTCAGATTACAGAAAAGTTATATCGAAAATATAGGGAATTCCCATATTCCCCATCTCCTCCTCCTCTCACATTTCCCCCCATTAATAACATCTTCTATTAGTGTGGTACATTTATTACTAATGGCGAACAAATATTGAAGCATTGCTACTATGGTCTATCGTTTATGTTATGGTTTACTCTTTGCAGTGTACACTTTTATAGGTTTTGACAAAATGTGTAATGGCCTGTATCTGTCATTGCAATATCATGCAGAAAAATTCTAAAGCTCTAAAAATGCCCCATGTACCACCTCTTCTTCCCTCCCCTTCCTCTCAGAACCTCTGGTAACCACTTATGTCAATGTTACAAGTTCTTCCATTACTGCAATAACAATAAATCTTCTTTGGTCCATAGTTGCATTCCCCCCTTATGTTTGTTCATTCTTCAATCTTGAGGATTTGGGGATGGTGATGCCCACTCTGCTTCAGATTGAGAGGGGGCTTAGATTTTATGGGGCAGATGGAAGGAACTGTTTTGCTTGCAGCTATAGATACTCTTTGCTCTTTGGGATGGGGGTTGTCCATCATCATCATTTTGTTCGTTGTCCTAGGCAAGTCCAATGAACTGGAGAGTAGAGTTGGCCACAACTCTGCTGAGATTCTGGGCTCAACTGGCATGTGAACAGACTGACGATTTAAGTCTCTGGGAGATATTTAATAGGTATAGTGCTATAAAATAAAAGGGGTAGAAGAATCATGTGTAGGGAAATATAAATGAGTCTAATTCTGTTACATTGGGGAAACAGGTTACCTCATATTCCAAGGTAAGGTACACCAATGGGGTGCTGATTTCATGGAGTTGTCTGCCCTGCCTATAATATCCAAATGTCCCTAGAGCCCTTGGGAGCACTCCTATTTGAGGCTTTGTTTACTGTGGCAGTTAGTGAGGTCCAAGGCCAGTGAACAGAATGTTGGTTATTCATCCCTCCCAGCCTTACGACCCCAGGAGTATTTCTCTCAATAGACTTCTCTGACCTGGTGCCAGAGCTTTATCTAAGTTGCAATGTCTGGTGACTGCTGCAAAACAAAGCCATTTTAGCTGCTATAAGACTAAGAAGCTCCAAGTTGTATAGTATTGACATCCCCAAATGAAGAGTAGCCACAAAACCTCAAACAAGTTGTTGCGAGACACCTTAAAAGCATTAGTTATTTATGAGTTTACTAACTGCAGACAAGTTCCAGCTAAGTCTTAACTGCCACTAAAGTCACAATAGCATCAACTCTGGATTTTGTTATATCAATGCCTACATCCAAAGAGAAAGTCAATTATTAGAAATAGTGATTACTGTAAGTCAGCATTTCAGTGGAAAAGGACTAGGCTTAGATCTTTTTAGCTATGGCCCTTCACCCACCAAACACTCATTTTTGACTAAAACAGGTCAACATGGATGACAGGTTGAGCTCTCCCATTGTGGTGGTAGCATATCATCTTTGTGTCCTTCAGTGCCCACACATTCATTATCAGGAGTTTGGTTCAGTACATTCCACCCTCTTTCTGTGCTTAGTCTTAGTGCCAAAAACAAATCATCTAATTTCAAAATCATTTAAATTCATACTATATATAGATAAGTTTGTGCATAAAATATGATTATATTCACATATTTAACTGCTCATACATTCATATTTACAGCAATCATATATGAATGCATATGTTGCATATGTCTAAGAGAACTTGGCCTTTTAAATTTAAAACCTAATAATATATTAATTTATATAAAGAGAACACAGAGTGGAAGACCATACCCCTACATGTTAGCAGTAGTTATCTCTCCATGGTGGAATTACTTCCTTTGGTGATGTCTCTTCCTTTCTTTTTTACCTGTTTTCTGAGTTTTCTACAATAATAAAATATTACTTGTATAAATAGAAAAACATATTGCAATTATTTTTGGAGAAAACATATTCAACTGCAATAATAAAGCAGCACGTTTAACAAAAAGGAATGGTGCCATTGGTCTTGGAGGCTGACAGCCAGGACTGACTCTCAACTCTTTGCTTACCAGGCACTGTCTCAGCCAATATCATCTCACCTTAGGCCGAGGTGGTAATATTTGTCTGACCCTATTCATGGATGCTGAGCAATCAAATGAGAAGATTATATGAAAGCACTTTGTAACCAGGCTGTGTTTATACAAATGTGCTGACTTACTTCACTGTGACGTTGGTGTTTTCCCGGAGCTGGCTGTGAATCTCCAGTCATAGGGAATTCCCAGGGGGCAGGAATCAGTGCATCTTCCTGTGGAACTCCCCAAAGTGCCTGGTCCAGCACTTGGAACTGTAACAATCAAGCAGAGCTGCTAACGTTGGGACTAGAAGAGTCCCCAGGGTTAACTCTGACAGACAGGAGATGAGGTATATTTCATAGGATATCCTGACCTTAAAATCTCATGGGAACTGGGGGTGTTGGATAAATACAGGATGTCCAGTTAAATGTGAATGTCAGACACAGTTAACTGACAAATGAATTTTCAGTATGAGTATGTCCCAAATATTGCACAGGATATACTTAGACTACAAAAGTATTTTTTGTTTATCTGAAATTCACACTGGGCATCCTGTATTTTTATTTGTTAAATCTGGTAAATTTCACTCTCCCCTTCCTGCCCCCCCAACACAGTTTGGTAGGTGGGCTGGTTTTTATTTATTAAACTCAGCTTCCTAATGGCAGTTTGGGTTTTACAAATACATGTTCAGGGCCTTTCAGATAAAGCACCCACATAAGCAAACCTAGTTGCAATAATCTATGAGAGGCCATCTCCATGGGGCTGGCTGGGTGCTGGGTAAAATAAAAGGTGGCTGCTGCAGCACCAGTAAGCCTTCTCGCAAGACACTGTAAAGTGTAAAGAGCTCTGGGGGGTGACTGGCAGGGCCACGGCCTGTCCTTCATTTGGCCTAGCCATTGCACAAAGGCAAAGCACTCACCTCCCTAAAGGCTGAAGTCATTGCTTGACAGCAGTGAGACTGGTTGGCGCAAGGTAGGATTGGGAGACAAGAGAGGGCAGCCCACTGTGAGGTCAAGACTAGGGCACAGACCACAAGGCCTTTCTTGTCTCTGTGAGGTGGAAGGGCTGCTGTAAGAGAGTTGGAGACTGAAAGCCAGATTTCCCCATAGGTGAAGCACTCAGCCAGCCAGGTGCAAAGTTTAAAGGTGGAAAGTTTGAAGGGCCTGGCCCAGTGCATCTCCCCAACTAGCCAGATGCCCCAAGAGCTTGTCTTCAGCACCACACTCTGGGGACACTTGAGCACTAGAATTAGATTATAGCAGCTTCCTGTCTAACAAAAACATTTGAAGGGATTCTCATATCTAGTAAATTCTTTCCTAGAAATCAACCAACAGAAGATGGAGTGAAAGATCAGGGAACAGCCATAGACTGGTAGTCAGGAGGCCTGGCTGCGTGACCTTAGTCAAGTTGCTTCATGGGTCTGAACTTCAGTTCCCTCATTTACAAATGAAGAGGTGGGAGCTGAACACCAAGGTCATTTCCAGCTCCATTATGCTAGGCCAACATTGAGTGGGACACAGGATTGGCAAGGAATGGAAAGGATTTAGTGAAAGCTTGGCAATACAAGGCTCAGTTTATGTCTAGAGATGTGCCTTTGAATGAGGTCCTGAGGTGCCAGGGGATGGAGTGGGGTCATTTAGGAGTGGCAAGGGACACGGAACAAGGAAGGTCTGGCCCCTCGGAGGGGCCACCTGACACTCTTCGTTCCACTCTTAGTAAGGCCCAGTTCTTAAAGATAAAGTCCCTTACGTACTATAGGGAAGAAGCTGATTGTAAATTGGATAGCCATTTATTGGGAACTTTCTCCATGCCGGACATTGCTTTAGGTACCAGAGTATAAACGGCTGCTGGTATGGACGTGTCCTTCATTCATTACAGATTCAACAAACATTTATCGAGCATCTACTCCATGCTGGAGACAGAAGTCTGAGGATACAGTACTGAAAATCCTTTTCCCCTCTGTCAGCAGAATATGAGGAAATAGCCTACATAGCATAGCTTCTCTGGTTGCTCATTGAGCAAAAACAGATACCTCGGTATTCTGGCATTTTTTTCTACTTCATTTCCCATCTTTGGCTAACCACGGTGGTTTGACTCATCACCAGAGAAGCAAGGAGAGACTTGAACAAACTGAGCTTTCCTCTTTGCTTAAGATCTATAAAGTTTTAAAGAGGAGATGTGTAGTGTACAGAGAGGGAAGTGGAATAGGGTTCAAGTGCATGTGTGTTGCACAGCAGCCTCCAAACACCAGGCCCTAACAACCTTGGCCCTCCTGTTATACAACCGCCCTGGGAGATGATTAAGACAGATGCTATCTTTATTTGCATCTCCACGTACAGATGAAGAAATCAAAGCTCACGCAGGTTATGAAGCTTGACCTAAATCACACAGCCAATAAGTGAGCCATCATCTTGTTTGAATAGAAGTTCTTTCTGCCATTCTACTAGTCTGTCTCCCAGTAAACCAGTGCTCAGAAAGTAAAGGAGGATGCAGAAGTCCAGGCTAAGATGATGCAAACAGGGGCAGACCAAAACCATTCCTGACTCGGCTCTCGCTCCTTGTCAGGTACGAACTAGCCAAATACCACACTCTAATAACAAAACACCTTGCATTTATGTAACATCTCATCATTGACTGCGTTTTTACAAGCATTATCTCATTTGAGCCTCAACAATAACCCTATAAGGCAGGCAGGTTAAACCTGGTTAACCTCATTTTACAGATGAAGCATCTAAACAAACCAAGGTTAAATGCCTTGCCTGTGACCACAGAGCCAGGACATGGGAGAAGTGGGACTCGAACTCAGTGTTCTCTGAAAGTCCATCTTCTTTCCTATTGCTCAGGAGTAGAGTCTGGTCCAGGAATGGCAAATACTTGGCACACACACCCAGGGTAGACATTGTTAATCAATTACAGGAAATTGTACCAGATTTGGCCTCCAGCTCCTCCTTAACACAGTTCTCCATTATCAGGCAGAACAGGAAAGGAAGATGAGAAGTATCTTCCAGCCTGCTCTAAGCAATGCCCATATCTGGCTCAGAGCATAGAGACCAAATGCAAGAACTGATCTAAAGAGAAATCTGGTTCGAGACCCAAGAAGTAGGTTCTATTATTCTCATTTCAGAGATGAAGGAACTGAGGTTTGGGGAATTTAGGACACCTGCCAGATGTAGCCTGACCCTGCCAAAAGCCAATCACCTCTACACCTCACTATACTGTCACCTCGACTGTAGACCAATGGTCTTTCATCTCTTTGTGAAAAGTAGCCTTTCTTACTTCCCCAAATCTTTGAAAGAAAACAGTGAGGGGAGTAGATGCCAAGAGTAAGATTTCTGAGCTGAGCAAACTCCATGGAGGGGTGACCAATTAGCAGTTGTTTAGGAAAGAAGGGTGTGATATGAAAGAGCTTGGACATGGGAGCTGAGCTGTCTACACACATGTGCACAAAGCCCTTGGCAGTGCTGAGTAAGCTGGTGGCAGAAAGTGACTAGGACTGGGCCTAGTTCTCCCACATTCTGGCACAGACTTCACAGGAGTCCAAAAATCTAAATTAGACCCTGAAGGTCCATGTGATGTTTTAAAGCTAAATGGACCCCAGAAAATCATGTTCTTAAAGCTAATCCATTCCTGCGGATATAAACCTATTATGGGTAGGACCTTTTGATAAATTACTTCAGTTAAGGGCCTTTTGATTAGGTTATTTTAATAAGGTGAATGCAAACAGGGGCAGACCAAAACCAAGGTGGGTCTTAATCCTCTTACTGGAGTCCTTTATAAAATAATGGAGTTGAGATGGAAAGAGAGAAAGCCATGGAAGCAAGGAGCTGAAAGCAACGAAACCTGGAAGAGAAGGGAGAGACCAGCAGATGCCGCCAAGTGCCTTGTCACATGACAGAGGAGTCCAGGATCGCCAGCAGCCAGTCTTCAGAAAAAAAGCATTGCCTGATAATGCCTTAATTTGGAAATTTTCATGGCCTCAGAACTGTAAGCTTGTAGACTAATAAATCCCCATTGTAAAAGCCAACCCATTTTCTGGTATATTGCTTTCTGCAGCCCAGCAGACTGAAACAAATCAACATTGTTATAAAGGTATATTTGTCAAGATAGGAAGGTAGGATATACTTTACTGAGCAGTTTGTAGCTTGATTGGTAACTTCTAGCTATTAAGATATAGTGTAAGTGACCTCCCTGTATACTTTTGCCAATAGCCCCGCAAATATTAGGGGAAGGTCTGGTGAAAACGAGGCTCCCTCTGCTTCTGCTGTCTCTGCTGTTTCTGTGACCAGACCACTCATGGGGGCATCTGTTTCCCTGTGGTGGTGGTAGCAGAGGGCCCAGCCTCCGTCACCAGCTTCCTGAGTGTCAGAGCTAGTGCAGGCATTCATTTTATTAGGGCCAATTGCAGAGGCACTGCAAGGCTCTTGGGATGGCAGCAGTGGCAGCCACCTCCAGATCATAGCATCCTTCTGACCATGGCAGCAAGAGGGGGTTCCTGAGCCAGTTCCCTAATTGAGAAGGCAGCCTTGAAATGCAGACGGAACTATGGCCCTCTTGCTGGCCTGGTTCTTTGGTGTCTCTTAGGGAGTTGTTCCTGAAGCCTTAATTTTGAGTCTGTTTCTTAAGCACTTTCACTGATTCTATAAGCCATATAAATCCCTGTAGTAAATCCTTCCTGCTTAAAACAACTAGAGTGGATTCTGTTCTCTGCAACTGACCAATTACAGGGCACTTAACAGAACAGCCTGCCCTCCATTGCAGAGATTTTGGTGTCCTAGGAAAAGCAAATTTGGCTACATTCCGGGGTCTCTTTGCTCCAATGAACTCTCTCCCTTTGATCGGTTTTCTCAGCTTTGGTCCTATACCTGGATTCAATCTCTGACCTGCCCCTTCACATCAACAATTCTGCTCCTCTCAATCAGCCCAGCTAGGATCTGTGTGGTTCCTGAGCACTGTCTCTAGAGTCCTCCGTGGTATTTTCATGCCCAGAGGCCAATCCTTCCACTACCCCCAGCCTAGCCCTGGCTTTGGGAGCCTGGGCCAGTAGCTCTCCAGGAACTGCTTGGTTCAGAGGAAAGAGGAGACAAACGTATTTCGAGGGTCTGTAGGCAGCACAACTGGGTGAGAGCCAAGTGATGATGGTGAAATGGCAGCGTGTGCTGGCAGGACAGGGGAGACAAGGGCACGGCCTTGTGGCTACATTCAGTACTTAGAATGACACTCATTGAAATCAGAGATGGTGAAAAGCAAACAAATCGGTCCTCGACCTTGAAGTCCTTCTACCACAAGTCTTTCAAGGCTTGGGCGAAACCAGGCAGTTTCGTTTTATTACAAGTCCCTGCAAGAAAGCTTCCAAATTCCAGTGGCTTGGTTTTATCTACTTGCCCCTCTTCAGGTTTGAATGACACTGTGCAGATTCACTGCAATTTCACTTGAAGTCATTTTCATCTTATCTGGTTTCCTCTTCCAGTTCCTGAGCTCTTGGGTTTTGCATGATTTCAGTATGAAGTCATCAGCTAGGTCCCGGCATCCTGGACTGCCTTAAAAACTCCAGGATCCTTTGAATAAACTAGAGGTAAGCCCCACAGTTTGCACTGAAACCTGAAACCCAGAGTTTCTCCCAGGTGCTCTCGCACACATATATTTATACGGGTCAACTCATTCTCTCTTTTTTAAACACTAAAACCTTCCATCCTGTTTTTCTCCTCCTCAGCCTTGGCACCTGCCCTCTCCAAGGAGGAGACGACCCAGATGGAACTCAGTCCTAGAGAAGCCAGATGGTCAGAGCTCAGGAACCATGAAAGCTCTCACTTTTACAAAGAACCATGCAAGTCCATGTTGGGAGCTGCAGCAATACTGACTTTCTGGTGGGAGGAGAAAAGAAAATTCCACCCTAAGATAATTGCATAAAGAATGGAAATGGTGTATATTTCAAGTATCCCTTAATAGAATCAACATTCTGAAACCAAGCCAAAATGTGTAGGCCTGGAATTCTGGAATGTGTAGAGACTGAACATTCCTGATTTCCAAAGTCATAGGCGACAATAAAAATCACATTGTGGCATCAGAGCCTCTATTCTTTCTTGTCTACCCATGAGTTCTCTCTGAGCAAAGCCCATGGAATAGTTTATAAAAAATAAAAGTAAAAAATAAAAAAAAATGCAAGAAAGTCATAAAGATGGCAACTTTGAGTTTGCAGTTTTAATTTTTTTAAAAAACTATTTTATCACATTTAAAAACTCCTCTAACTCCATCGAATTAGTATTATTTATTGGGCCTCTATTATAGTTCCAGTCAATTCTGAGCTAAGTTCTAGTAAATATAACAACTATAAAGCAAAACCTATTCTCAAAAAGTAAAAGAGGCAAATATTAAACATGTGAGATAATTAGAAAGCAAACCAAAGGCAAATAATCTGAGGAATGTTATTGCTCATTAAACGCGGTAGGCATTCTGCACGAGGCAGAACAGGCAACGTAAACAGGTAGAAAAGTATTCACTGAAGATATAGCTCTTGAAATAGACCTTGACAGTCAGGTCGGGTCTGGGAGGTTTCTGATCTAAAGCTAAGGCAGGTGACTTTTCTGGGAAAGGAGATAAATATAACTTGCCCCAAGGACAGTTTAGAAAATGATCAAATGAAAAAGAACCAGAGACCTAATGCCAGTCTCCTGGGTGTTTTGGAGCTGTCTCGAGGCCTGGAACACCCCAAGAGGAACAGAGTATAAGCCCAGTGGAAAAGCTGGAGGGGGAGCCAATGTGGGTAATTATCCATGGCAGAGTTCCACATATCCCATTTCCCAGTGATTTGTTATCCTTGCTTTCTGCCTGTGCTTGGAAGAGACACCATCAGCGAAAGTACGAGGGTCTAGATTGAGGAAGGAGGAAAAACTAGTGGTTAGAGGTGAGCAGTGCATGAGAAGACTGGGTGGAAATAAACCCTGGGTAAATTAACCTCTTCACTACTCTTATATACGTTAAGAAGTCCAAAATTGAATCCACTGACCCCCTCCTCCCCATTTTCTTCCAAACCTGGTCATCTTTCTATGTTGCCCATTTTATTTAAAGCCACTTTCATTATCCCAGCTGCTTATGATGGAAATTTCTATCCCTTGCATCTCTGGTTTTCAGGCCATGGCTAAATCCTCTGCTAAGATGATTCGTTTCTGAAGAATCTCATTAATCATTTATTCCAGTGCCTTGCATGGGGACTTCCCACTCATGAAATACTTTTGAATGAATGAGTAAATAAACTAAAACAGAGCATGGTTTTCCTGATATTTATGAAAGTGCAATAAACAAAAACCATGACACCTATTAGAGCATAAATCCCAAACAGAGATATGTCTTTAGCCCTAATCTGTCTCCTGAGACACAAACCTGTATTCTCAACTTCAATAGGCCGTCTTTACCAGGACGTTTTGTAGCTTCTCAAATTCAGCATATCCTACATTCTGAAAATCTGCTCCTCAAGATCAAATGGCATTGTTCAGGCTATATTACTGTTAGAGCAGCTCCTCCATCCTACTTTAAAGAGTCACCATCCCCTAGTTTGCTGAGTCCATTCATCTTGCAGCCAGCTCCTTGTTTGCGTCTCTCCCCAGTCTGACTCCTAACTTCACTCCCAGCTCAGCCTCAGACTTTGGCTCACTTTGCTGCAGGTGGCCCTAAGAATTCTGGAATTACTCTCCCCTATCTACAAGTTCCATTCTATCAGGTACAAGAGATTTTTACTGAACCTTTGGGGATATTCGAGCATAATGATGGCACAAGGAAAGGGATAGGCAACCTCATTGTATAAAGATGTTTATCAGGCATTTTTTGTGTCTCTCTGGCTATGATCCATTCTCAGCCTTGACCTCTCACCTTCTACCTTTAAGGTGAATCCTCCTCACATCTTCTCTGCCAGAGTCCTAATGGTCCCCACTCCCCAGCTAGAAAACAATACCAAAACCTCATGCTTATTAGACAAATGATTTAACTCTTCACTGTTGGAGCTGCTTCCTTGCCCATCCAGTTTCATCTTTTAAACCATTCAGTTCTATTTAAGATATTTTCCAGAACAAAGGAGTAGTTCACTCCTAAAGAGGAATTCCTCCTCCCCCTTAGGTCAGTCAACTCAAACTTCAGTCAACTTTTACAATGATATACTTTGTTAGTGAGTTATTGTGTTTTTAATTCAGATCTCATTATGTTTTTCAGCTGGTTCACATTTGGGGTTCCCAATCATCCAGACAAGTGATCTTCCAACTGGAGAGGGCACCAAAGGTGTTAGGAAGATGATCCACTGGGGATACAGGAAGAAACTATTAGGACTTCTATATTGATATTTCAATTTTGTAATTTACCTTTATATATGTTTGCCTGTATACAGTGTATTACATGGATATGTGAAGAGTAGCAAAAAATATTTGCAGATAAGAGCGTGAGATTAAAAAGCATAGAGACCATCCTCCCAGAGGGCAAATTCCCAATGCTCTTAGTATAGCTTTCATGCCCTTTGCAAAGAATGTCCAGTAGTGTTTCATTTGTTAAAGGATAATTTTCAAAAAAACCAAGATAAAATCATGACTCTTATATAAGTACAAAATGAATGCATATTAAGGATTTCATTTTATTATTAATGTGGAAATAGAACTAGAGAATCCAAAGAGCAAACGTTTATAGATCAGGAATATAGAAAGGAATGTGCAAATCCAGGCAAGACTGGCTCCTTCCAAAGTGGGAGGGGGCGTGGGGGGAGGGGAGTCTATTAAACCGCCAAGAGTCAAAAATTTACATCCCTAGAGTCAGGAATTATTTGTCTGTAATTTACTGGGTTGTAAAATAGCACAAATGATAGGCTCAGAACCCACATAAAATCAAAATGAATTAACTCAGAAAGGGTGTGCTCTAGATCCGAGTCAGTAAATTGAGGCCTGCAGGCCAAATCTGGCCTTTTTTTAAATTCAGCTTTATTGGAACACAACCATGCCCATTTGTTTAGGCATTGACTCTAGTGGTTTTCCAGCTACAGTGGCAGAGCTGAGTAGAGCGAGAGAGATTATGGCCAGGAAAGATGAAAATACTTACCATCTGGCCCTTTACAGAAAATGTTTGCTGATCCCTGCTCTGGAAGACAGTGCCTAAATGCCCAAAGAACAGATTTTTCTCTATACATTTTCATCCCAACACCACACCACCCCTCCCTATCTGCCACCCCAATCAGCCTGTGCTCTGGCTCAACTGGAATGTGATTGAGCCTCTGGACTATGAATCACGAACCATCCAGAAGGGTTCCTCTGATGCGCCTCAGATGACTTCCAAAGGCAAATAGCAATAGCTCTATTTGTTTTGGCAGCGGGACCTTTGTAAGTCTACCTATTCATATGAAGCCCAATAACTGTGTCAGGCCTATTCCTATTGCCTGATCAAAAGTGCAGCAGGGCTTGCAAATAGCCCGCAAACATCTGATAAAGTCTACTCTATTCTCTTTGGGGTGAATAACAGCTACTCCAGCAGTGGTCAGCCATGGACTGACCCAGATAAAGCTAGCCTATTTAGGATGGATAATGTTAGAGATTATTTTTCCCAGTCTCTCAATCATTTGTTCATTCATTAAACCATTATAGGAGCCTCCTGTATGCCAGAGGTGGTGGAGAGACAGGGATGAATAAAACTAGCTTGGCTCTGGGAATTCACACTCTAATGATGGAAACAGATACAAACACAGCCAATTGCCCAGATCCCATGTAGACTAGTCTAAGGGTGTAAATGAACAAACTAAGAAAATACTGCAATACCATGTGACTGATCCTATGAAAGAAGGATTTTTATTTTTCATTTATTTTTTGCTAAGTGCTACGGGAGTCCAGAGATGAAGGAGTTAATTCTGTTGGAAGGGATAGCAGAGATGGAGTGTCAAAGAGATTGTCACGGAGGGATTCAATGAGAAGGTCCCATGGGAATGCTGGGCAGTTTAGCTCAAAGGCTCCAGCGCTGTCCTTTAGCCTCAAACCCTCATGGTAGGTTTAAATGGGAGATTCTCCCAATTGTTTTGCTTAGTCAAGGCATGTGACTCAGGTCGTGTATATCACCCATTTGCACTTTATGTCTCAAACGGGAAAGAGCAAGAGAGGCACGTAAATGAAACTGTTGAGTTATCTACTACTAAAATGAGACTGATTTTTATTTATTAAAAAAATGTCCTAACCACATCTCAGTTGCCCTTAAAAACCCAGTAGGTTTCTAGTCGGGAGCCCTTAGTATCTTATCAAAATAGCAGTTAGTTAAATAATTCAGTGAGTCTCGTGGGCCCTATCAAGCCTGTGCAGAATGCTCCCCTGATGCAATATATCCAGCTTCAGTATCAATGGGCTGCTTCATGGGGACTCCATTGTCAGAATAAAAACTGGGATGTGGGAGCGGGTGTAGCTCAGTGGTGTAGCTCACCGGCTTAACACGCGGTGCCTCCTAAAAAATAAATATAAAATAAAGTAATTAAAATAATAAAACAAAACAAAATAAATCAAATAAAACCAAATACCTGGGATGTTGCTCCTTCTATTGAGCAAGAGGAAAGCAACAGGGCTTCTTAATCCTACAACTAACTTCTCTTTAATCTCCTTTTTGTCTTTGTGTTGGAAGGATAAGGGCTGTTTCTCTTTTAATTTTTTCCATAATGAAAATAACTTTTAAAGGATATAAATTAGCTATATAAATAAATGGTATTGTTCAAACGTTTTGGGGTGGGAATTACCAAGCAAGTTTTGATGAACTCTGGGTAATCAGCTGTTCAGTTGGCCCCAGTATTAGATCTTGCTCAAAGGGAAGGAAAAAACCAAATACATAGATGTTCCTTGGCTTCTTGAAGGAAAAGAGGATGGAAAGTTTTGTAATTGCAGTGATTTTGTTGTTGCCGTTTTGCTTTGTTTTTACAAATTTGTAAATTTTTTGCGGTGGTTTTCACACACAAAATAAATAAATAAATAACACTAGGGAGCGGATGTGGCTCAAGCAGTTTAGTGCCTACTTCCCACATGGGAGGTCCCGGGTTCGGTTCCTGGTGCCTCCTAAAAAAAAAAAAAAACAAGATAAAACAAACAACAAACAAATGGAAAAACCAACTCAGAGAAGCTGATGTGGCTCAGTGGTTGAGCGCCAGCTTCCCACATACAAAGTCCCAGGTTCAATTCCTGCCCCAGTACCTCAAAAGAAAAAAAACAGAAACACTAGATTTTAGCTCTCAGTTCCAGGAAAAAAATTCAGCTTACCCTTAGTTTGAACCTGCATGCATGTGGTCATAATTAAATGCCTCAACAGAACTGGAAGTCATCTGAGAACCATCTGACAACGTTGTAACATGTCCAACTACCCTAATGGACTGCTGCAGTGTAGCAGTTTGCATTTCTAAAATGGCATCTATAGACTCTGGGGAGGAAATGCTAAGTAAGCGCTAGGAGGAAGGTCACAGGAAGACGTGTTTTTCGTTTAATCATATACCTGGATCCAGGAGCTCAAAAGCTATAAAGCGAGTGAACTTGAAATTTTGACTCGAAGAATTCAATTTGGTCTCCAAAACATCCTGGGAGGCCTATAAGATGCAGCTCTTGCCAGATCGAGAGCAATGGAAAGACAGACACAATAGGGAAGGAACGGGAAAAGCACCCATCTGGGAGGAAGAAATGAATTCTATTAGAGGGGATTAGGGGACTTTAGAGCAGTGGTAGCATATGATGGATTCTAAGAGGCAAAGGAGTGTTGTGCAGGATATGACCTGTACAGCTGGAAAGATAGGTTGGGTCCCTTGGATATTCCCTAGACAAGGAGAAGATAATGCAAGTTTTTGTGCATGAGGGGAAACAATTAGTTGTGTATTTTTAGCAGACAACACAGGCAAGGAAGGGCATGGAGAATGGATTGGAGAGGGGAGTCCCTGGAAGTGAGGAAACCAGTTATAAAATTAATATAATATTGGCCTTGAACTATGGCAGAGACCAAAGGAATGGAAAGGAGGATGGTGTGGCCCATCCCTTCTAGAGCATTCCGCAACACAGATCGACTCTATTTACATGAAGCTGGATAAAAATTTCTTCTGTCTTTAACGTTACAAAAAAAACCTTTTGTATAACTTGAGGTAACTCAGTCATAGAACATGCAAAATAAAAACAGGAACTAAATTCAGACAGGCTCCAAAATAGGAAGACAATTGTTTGCTCTCTCTTGTCCACCGCTGAGTCCCTGCCACGGGAGCCCCACTTCATCACTAATGGCTTCCCTTCCCTGCTTTCTGGATCTGTCCCCACTGCTGTGGGACAGAAACCGGGAAAATTCCCTTTCCCCCATGGGGAAGGCAGAAGGGCACAGAGGAGGTCCCATTTACCACCACATTGCAGCAACTGGAAACAGTGTCACTGGCTCAAAATGTATTTATTCCTCTCTTCCACTGCCCCCTCCCCAAAGGAACAGTGGGATAAGTAGTAGTTCTGTTCTATATTACTAGTCACACACCATTTCATTTCTCTATATTCTGTGTTCCCATTTTAGACCTGTTGGGAATGCTTCAATGGCAATGTTGGGATTGTTTTAATGCAATTGAAATAGCTGACTCTCAAAGGAACATCTAAAACGTACCTTTCACCTGTGGTGAGTAACACAGGCCAACTGGGTTCAGACCCTCGCTCTGCCACTTCCACCCTTAGGCCAGTTACTTTTGGGTCTGTTTCCTCATTAGTAAAATGGGGGTGATGATGGTACCTCCCTAGGGCTGTTAGGATAATTAAACAGGTTAATCTATGTAAAGTACTTAGAGCTGTGCCTGGCACAGAGAAAGTGCTTAATAAGCATTAGTGATTTTTTATTATAATGTGTCAAGATATCCATTTCTCTTTTCTAAAACGTGAAAAATAGTGAGGTGAAGGAGAATCTCAACAAGGTGATGTAGACAGGCGCAGCTTAGGGTTGCTGGAGCTGAGGAAGAGAGGGGATCACTACTGCAACCATGGACAGCCCTCACCATCTAAATGTGGGGGAGCCCCGGAAGGTGGGGTGCCAGGGTGTGCCGGGCACCACCACACAAAACCTACAGATTGGTGTTGATACTGGGTGACAAGAGCTGACGCTCCAAATCCAGGCATACTGAAAAGATCTTCCTCGCCAGCAGAAATGATATATGTAAGAGATTCCACGTTATTTATATGAGAGAGTTAAGAGAAAAGGCAGTTCTCCAAACTGAAGGCCACTTCTCCCTTGGAGCTCTGTAGCAAAAAGCCCTCCCCCTTCTCCTCCACTAAGCTGTGCTAGTCATTCGGCAATTCACGATTCTTCCATTTGGGCCCATGTCTCAGTGAAAACTGAAAACACAATCTTTAGTGCAATGTTTCTTAAATATTTCCTGAAATTACCTTTCTGAAAGGTAGAGAATGGAAATTATTAAAAGATTGAAACCGCTTTCATGGAGATGCATAGAATCTTAGAACTGGAAGGGAACTGAGAGATCCTCTAGTTGTTTTCTAACTTTAATATATATATATATATATTTTAATAGAATACTTTATTAAACAAATTTATTGAGAAGAAGAGAGAACTTTGTCACTTTGATCCTGCCATGTGACAGAAAGAAGGCTCAAACAGCTAAAGCTCTGGGGAGAGATGGACCATATGCCTGATAGCTTGCAGCTGACCTTGGGAAGAGAGTCGAGACTGATACAGGAAGCCCTGAGAGACAAGCCCTATGATGGCCTAGGGCTGAGATTGGGGAGAAGCTGGGCCCACGGAGCCTCAAGAGGAAGAGGAAGAGGAAGCCCAGGAAGGAGAGACCAGACAGAGATAGTGACCATCTTGCTTTAACACATGGCAACTGACTCTGGTGAGAAAGCAGCCTTGAGTTGGACTCTTTAGGGTCTTGTAATTGTAAACTTCCACCCCAGATAAATACCCTTTATAAAAGCCAACAGATTTCTGGTACTTTTCATCAGCACCCCTTTGGCTGACTAATACACCACCTGAGGGGGACCACGGCCCCACGTCACTCCTAACAGCTATGGGAACCACGAGATATAAACCGAGCCTCTTTTCCATCAGTCTCAGCCAGGAAAATCCCTGGGAAGGGTTCAGCGTCGCCCAGCCAGGTCACACACCCACCATTAGCATAGGAAGAGAGGGGAGATGAGCTGGGCAAGGCAATCCCCACTACCACTGTGGTTCCTGGGGAACCCATCTTATCTCAAGGGCCAGGCCCCCTCTCCCCACCTTATAACTCTTGGACTTGGAACGGTAGATGCTCCCTTGTGGAAGGATCTCCATGGAAAACACACTCCTTTCTTAGAAATTTGCAGGATTGATTACGGCCATCTGGATCACCCGGGGAAGGCATCTTATGAGTGGGAAGAAGGGAGACGTCAGCCGAGGTGCTGGCAGCATTGCTCAGAATCAGACCAAAAGGATTCCTGAAAGGAAGCTGCCTTATCTTTCCCTGCTGGGAGCGAGGAGGTGGAGCTTTATCACCCTCCGTAGCTACATCCAGAGAAGTGCTCCCCCAAACAGCATGAGCAGCCCAGACTCTGAAGTCTCGGTTCAAATCCCAGCTCTGCCTACTCGCTGTGTGACCTCAAGCACATTCTTTAACCTCTCTGTGTTTCATTCTACTCATCTGTAAAATGTGGGCTAAAGTTAGTACTTCCTCCCTCATACTGCTGTGAAATTATGTGTGTCGATTTTTCCGAACACCTCTAGACGAGCACCGGGCATGCTAGACAAGTGTTTGCTATTCTATTATTGTTCTTGCCGTTATTATTCTGAGGAGGATGGGCTTTGGAGTGGGACAGCCATGGTTACTAGTACAGCTGTCTCTTACTAACTGCAACCTTGGGCAAGTTGCTTAACCCACCTGGGCCTCAGTTCACCCATCTCATGGCGTCACGCATTGAAGGTGCTAATTAGAATGGTGCGTCGCACACGGAAAGCATTCAGCAAGTGTTTGCTGTTGTTACCCTGTGTTGAAATATATTCAGCCTCCTTAGCCCAGCCAGCAGCTCAGCTAACACTCCCTACATGCTCTCGATGGCTGGGCTTTGTGCTAGAAACTCTAAGGAATACAGGGAAAATTAGGGCTGGAAGCGACCTAGGAGACCTTGTCCAACTTTGTTACTTGTTGGATTTCAATTCCCAGCTCTGAGCATCTATGTCTTCATTAGCCGAAAGGAACATGACCCATCTGCCAGTTCCCAGAAGAAGTGTAATTGATGGCAACTCAAGCACTACAACATTGGTTTAGAGGGTGGGTCATGTTGTACCTCAAGAGTGGCTGGGTTTGCTGGTAGCCGAGCAACTAATTACTGGAAATATCTGGAGGAAGAGGGAGCAGTTAATATCTGCCGAGTAGTGAGAGAATGCCAGACTGGGAGAAAATGTCAACTCCATATGGGACTGCAGACGCGTTGGTATTAGGCAAACTGTTCTCAGTCCTAAACAGTTCTGCTGGGTGAGGCTTAGTGAGCGCAGTGGACAGCCAAAGCAGGCCTGTTTTTTGTGTTGTTGTTTTTTTTTAACTTCCATGCTTTTTTGATTCCAAGTTCTGCTGTGAGTTAACATGTGGCATTTCGAATGTGTGAATGAATTGTAATTTGTTTTCGGGATATCTACAACTAGAAGTGATCTATTTATTAGGAAGGGAAAAACAGATAACGGTTATTAGGAGTGAGACCTTGGTGTCTTTCAAGGGAATAGCCTTCAGGGTACTGGAAAACAGGATCTGGCAGCCAAGTGCCTTGCCAAAAATTATTCCAAACCATCCATCTCCACCGTTCTCCTTCAACAGCTGGCAAAGCAGGAGCTAAACAAGGCAGCGCCTCCACCTTCCTCATTATTTAGTGGCTCCAAAAGATGATGTCATTTGTTACTGCTTTCCCCTTTTCTAATAATGGAAATCAGACTTGGAACACCAAAATCACTCCGAATCGACTGTTTATTCAAACCCCTTTCTCCCAAAAGCTGTCTATTTATAAACTTATACAACCAAATTCTCCAACTTTAAAAATTTTGTTTTTAATGAGTTTGCTTTTAATGGACTGATTAAAAAAAGTGGGGGTGGGGGACAAGGATAATATACCCAGAAACACAAATCCAGAATGCCTTTTGGCCTCATGTGTAACCTTCTTTGCCTGAAGGACATCCTTAGTAAAAGCCTCAAGTTTCCACCCAGGTGTCCTAGATTATCAGTCCCATTTGGCTTCCTCATTTGGAAATTATCGTTTCTCATCTCACCAGAGGAAGTACTTAAAAACCAATGCCCTCTACCCTCTATGGGAATTAAGAAGACACAGTGTGGCCTGGACACTTCCCCAAAAAACAGATGGGAGAGAAGGCAAAGAACACGGGGCAATGGGATGTCTCCAGCCTGACACTATATTCCACTCCCAGAGACAGCACACATGAAACAGAGTGGAATACAGAGTGTCAGCATCCTTAAAATGGACAGCAGCCTCTAAAATGTCCAGGAACATCCTCTAAAATGTCCAGGAAGGCCCAGCTGGCCCTGACCATCTCTGCACATGCCAGGCAGCTGGGAGCAGTGTCCAATAATTTATTCGTTCAAGAAATGTTTGTGGTACACCTACTCTGTCCTATGTACTAGAAAAGGATTATAAATCAGACCTGGTTCCTTCTCTGTAGTAAACAGGAAGGTCCATCAGTCTCTCCTCTCCTAAAACAGGTCCTAAATTCCCAGGTGCTCAACAATCATGGTTCCTCTATGGTAGACATTTGTCAATCTGTCTTGGCAGCTCAGCAGCTGAACTTTTCTTCATTGTTTAGGGGCTGCCCCTCTTGCTATGTCTTGGTGAGAAATAGAACCGCTCCCCCCAATGCCAAAGCTTTCCTAAGCTCCCTTGCAGCTTGAATGTGGACAATGACAAGGCTCTGTCCATCAAAGTGTCTGTGCTGGGCTGTCACACCAGAAGACCACAGAAGAAGCAGGGCCTGCACTGGCATCCACCCTAGTGCATGTGGAGGCAGCAGCGATGGTGACCTCCAGAGACAGTGATGGCAAAGTGATGCAAGCAGTGGAGTCTTCTTGAGACCAGTTCTGCTGCGATTTGGGAGGTTTATCCTGGTTCTGTAGCCTCAAATCCCAGCCTCTGAGCCCCCTGGAGATTCTGTAAGTGATCCAATATATTTAGTGAATTCCTTCCTGCTTAAATTAGTCAGACTTGTTTTCTGTGGCTTGTACTAAGCACCTTGACAGATGCCTTCCCTCACACCCGAACCCACAGCCTCACCCCTGCAGATGCCTCTGAGCATCAGAGTGGCAAGTATGGGGGGAGCAGGCACAGTTAGGCAGAAAAAATTAAGAAAACAATCTTTTACCCCTTTCTGAAATATGTCTAAAGCTGGCCCTCCACACTGGAAAGCGATATTTGGCCTCTTTCTTTCCAGGCCATAATATTCATTGGCCATAATGCAATCATCATTTTCCAAATTATATAATTTTGAATGAATCAAACTGCATTTTTTGGAATATTCATGCCTGTTGATCCAGTAATCCCAAGTCTAGGAATCTACCCTGAGGAAATCAGGGATTGTCTTATTTCAAGGATCTTCATCACAGTATTATGGATAAAACAGTACATAAGAAACAACCTAAATGTGCATTACTGAAACATAGCAGAGCTATTAAAAATAATGTTTTCAAAAAAAAACAGAAAAAAATAAAACCAAAAAAAAACAGAAAAAAAAAATGTTTTCAAATAGCATAAAGAGCATTTAACATCACGCAAAGGATATAAAACTTTTTATAAAGTAGGATCCCAATTTTAGGTAAAACTATGGTTTTATATGGATATGTGTCCATTCAGACCATAGACAAAAATATTGATATCAGTTAGCTCTAGATTGTGAGAATGAAGGATGAAGATACTTTTTTTCTACACCTTTTTGTAGTTTCCAACTTTTCTGCAATGATTATGCATTAAACTTGCTTTAAGGAAAGTTATATTTTAAATATAAACATATTAGTGTAAAATATAAATTAAAATATATAAATATATTTGGAACCCCTATTTTTCACTAATTCAAACTACTGTCCTTCCATTATTTGTAAGTTACTGAAGCTTTGCCATATCTGCAATAGCATATCAAGACAATGATGCAAGTAAAGTAGGAAGCTTCGATATTGCCTACTACCTACCAAAAATAGGCATATACTGTGGGCTTTCGTCACCCTCTTCCCTAAACTCAGAAAGACAGGTTTCTGGCCTGAGAAAACCTTGAAGGATACACACACACACACACAGAATCACACAAGAAGATAATGCCCAGTGACAAATGAGTGGTATATACTTAAAGGATCACAGGAATTCAAGAAAAAGTTGCTTATCCCAAGGATCAGAAAGTTTTCTTGAAGATGGTGGGACTTTTGCTCTAAGTCAGTGGTTCTCAAACCTTTTGGACTTAGAACTTCTTCATACTCTTGGGAACTATTGAAGACCCCAGAGACCTTTTATTGGATAGATAGATAGATAGATAGATAGATAGATAGATAGATAGATAGATAGATAAATTTACCTAATTAGGAATTAAAACAGAAAAATTTAAAATATTTATTTATTCATTTTAAAATAAACCCAATTACATGTTCACGGAACATTTCTATGAAGAATAACTATTTTCTTTTTTTTTAAAGATTTATTATTTTTTTAAAATTTATTCCCCCTCCCCGCCCCCCGCCACCTGGGCTCACTGTCTGCTCTCTGTGTCCATTCGCTGTGCATTCTTCTGTGTCTGCTTGTCTTCTCTTCTTGTCTTCTCTTCAGGAGGCACCGGGAACCTATCCTGGGACCTCTGACGTGGGAGAGAGCCACCCAATCGCTTGAGCCACCTCAGCTCCCTGGTTTGTTGTATCTCTCATTGTCTTTCCTCTATGTCTCTTTTTTGTTGTGTCATCTTGTTGCATCAGTTCATGGTGTGAACCAGCTTTGCCTTCACCAGGAGGCCCCGGGAATCCGGGAACCCCCATATAGTAGACGGGAGCCCAATCACTTGAACCATATCTGCGTTCCAGAATAATTATTTTCTAAAATGATGTATTAGTGAAAAGAATGCTATGTTTTATATTTTGCCAATTTCTTTAATTGTATAGCTTAATAAAATTAGCTGGGTTTTCATATCTGTTTCTGTATTCAAACTGTTATAATATGCTGCTTTGTTTAAAGTATATGAATAAAATCTGACCTCATACAGATATGTAATTGGAATAAAGAGACATATTTTAATAGTCTTTCACTGCAAGTATGGATATTTTTTGTTTGACAAGACACCAAAGCTCAATAAGTAGTAATTTCTTAAAAGCTGGTTGCAATATATAATCTGAAACCAGATCAATGAACTTTTGCCCTGTTATATTAAAGTCTATTGGTCTATCATGTACTTTGAATGGTTCTTTTACCTGTCATGATTTTGTAACATGTACTGGTTATTTGGAAATTTTTGATCTTTAAAATGTTGAGTCATTTTATTATGCAATATCAAAATATAACATTTGTTAATATTACCACAAATTGCCTCGGAAAAGTCATCAATTATTAGGAAGCTGTCAAGTTCACAGTAGCAGATAGGAGTTTTTCAAAATTCTAATTTTTGCTGGATAACTCAGATTTTATCACTGGCAACAAATACTGCCAGCTATTTTACTTGAAGGGACAGACTCAGTTCTTTTTTGAGGAAATGTTGGCCAACTACTCAAGTCTGAATAAACATAGTTTGTCCATCAGTTATCCTTTCAAATAAAAATGGTGTTCCAAGAGAAAAGTGGCTAGTTCAGCTTTCAGCTCAGTTGCACAAATGCTTTTTCTCTAAACAAGCATTGAACACCAGTATGCAGCAGAAGTTCTCTATACATACTTCTATGTCATCACACAGAATATTAAAAAGACGTGTACCCAAAAGTTAAAATTTAATAAAATTAATACTTTTTATTGTTTCATTAAGAACATTCTTACATGAAACTGGCTTATATTTTTTCCATGAGTGGGTGATGGTAACAAATTCAATGATTACTAATACTGTTTAATGTCATTGCTTGAGTCCTCCTAAGATGGCTGTGGTAGGTGGAATTATATTCCCAAGAAAAATCATGTTGTGAATCTTGACCTTTCCTGTGAGTGTGAACCCATTGTAAATAAGACCATTTGAAGATGTTATTTTTTATTTCAGGTTGGGCCTTAATTCGATTTTTGGAGGATTCATGAAGAGAAAGCCATGTGGCCAAGCAGAAGCTGGAAGTCAATGGGACCCAGAAGAGAAAGGAGAGGACATTATCATGTGATGGGAAAGCCGAGGAACCCAAGGATTTTCAGCCGTCCAGAACTCTACTGACTCCAACAGCAAGCAAGTATTCCAGCCTCTGAAGCCATGAAACAACAAATTCCAGTTGTTTAAGCCAACCCATTGTGTGATATTTGTCATAGCAACTGGAAAACTAAGACAGGGACAGCACTTATGCTTTTGCACCATCAGTGCAAATGTTAACTCAGTGAAAAAGGCAAAGAATATTTAAGTATTATTATGAAAATAATTTTGACCTCAGTACCCTCTGTAAGGGTCTTGGGGATCCCCAGGGGTCAAAAGACATACTTTGAGAACCACTGCTTTAAGCCTTAAAGGAAGAGGCAGACTTTGACAAGTTGAGTTAGTTTGAGGCGTTTATGGACCCCAGAAAATCATGTCCTTAGTTCTAATCCATTCCTGTGAGTGTAAACCTATTGTAGGTGGGAATTTTTGATTAGGTTACTTCAGTAGAGCGTGACCCAAGGTGTGCCTTAATCCTATTACTGGATGAATACAAAGAGAGGCCACAGAAAGAAACCCACAGAAACTGAGAGAGGAAGCCACAGAAACCAGGAAGCTGAAAGAACGGAGACCGGGAGGAGAAGGGAGAGTTCAGCAGACGCTGCTATTTGTCTTTCCATGTGACAGAGGAGTCCAGGATTGCTGGCAGCAGTCTTTGGAGAGAGAACATCATCTGATGATGCTTTGATTTGGACATTTTCACGGCTTTAGAACTGTAAGCTTTTAAACTAATAAATCCCCATTGTAAAAGTCAACATATTTCTGGTGTATTGCATTTTGGCAGCCTAGCAAATTAAAACATAAGCCATCATGAAATGAATGCCCATGGCATGCTGGGCAGTTAGTGAGTGGAGGGAAGCAGAAGGAAAGGCTTGAGAGGTAGGTAAGTGCTAAACTATGGAAAGCCTTAAATACAGAGCTTGGACATTATCCAATGGAGAAAGGGAAGATTTTAACAGCCATACTTATCATTTATTGAGCACCCACTGTAAAGAGGCATTTTGCACACATTCTTAAATCTAGTCTCCATATTAATTCTATGAGGCAAGTATTATTAACCCCATTTGGTAGAAGAGGAAACTGAAATTCAGAGAAGTTCAGTAACTTGCCCTAGCTCACACAGCTAGCAAATTTAACAGAGCCAAGATAGATGTGTCTACAAAAGCCTGGACTAGTCTCTCCGTTCCAAACTTCCTTCCAGGACACATTTTTCAACTCTGCTCAGTAGGCTCCTAGAATGTGTATGGTTCTAAAACATCTAGTCTGACGTGAAACACTCTGGCTGTAAATCTTGTGTGTTTATTCTGGGTTCCCTGAGGGCAAAGGTTAAGCCTATTTATATGTCCAGCACATTGAGGTCACTTAATAAATCTTTAACCATGAAGGTAGTGATTTTTATAGAGCCCAGCTCCACCCAGACCTTTTTCAGCTTTCCCTCAGTTTAACTGCACACAACAGAGTAAGAAGATTTTTTTCCCAAAAGGAACACAGAGGCCCGTATTTTCTTAAGGTGACTATGGCCTTCCGTGACCACAATGGCTGTTACCACCTATTTGTAAGGTAAGCAGAGCTTGTCTTCTTCACCTTCCCACCCCTTGGAGGGACTGGATCTTGTACTGTAAGGAGAATGGGCTTCGGAGCAGCTGATCTGGATTCAAAGGCCAGCTCCACCACTGGCAAACTGTATAAGCACGGGCAACTAATAAAATCTCTGTCAGCTTCTGTTTTCTTATCCAAATCATGGTGTGTTTTTTTTCCAGAAAATTGATGAGAAGATTAAATAAAATAATATAAGTAAAGCACAATACCCAGTACCTTTTCCCTTTTCCACCACACCTCCAGTTAGGCCCGAAGGAGCCTATCTCCAGCCCTTCTGCCACGCCCTCCTGTCCCAGGGCTTCCCCAGAATCAGACAGGCCAGGACTCTCCAGCTCTCACCCTATCACTCAAACTGCCCCTTCAATCGAACACCTCTGCCTCTATCTGTCTCATACCTCAGGTCTTCAGCTGCCTATTATGTAAATGATTATCTGATAATCTTAATAGAAACTAACACGTAAAACTGTTAGTTGTTGACAATGCCTTATGTTTCTCTCCCAATAAGAATTCTAGTAGGTGTTCCTAATTTCAAAAGGTCTGAATGGCTTCCCTGGTCAAATAATTTCAGGAAAGACTGCAGAATAGATCTCGCTCCTTGGATGTCACACTTTATCATGTTGAAGTTTCAGAGAAGTCCCGGAGAAAAAGAAATGTGTTTAACTTAGTATAACAGCTAAACAAAATTTTGTGTCTTATTGAAGACTTTTCCCCCCTCTAATGCTCCTTTGAGCAACACTATCTTACTCCCAAAACGATGATTCCCTAATGATGGCATCTTAGGCATCAGGCAGCCTCCTTGTTTGAATGAGACACATGCGGCTCATTCCCCTATCTCGGGGACTCTGTAAGCACTAGATTTAACAACAAAACCAAAAGGCTGTCACAGGCCAGAAGTAAAATTGATTTGAGGAGATTTCAAATCCAATAACTAAATTTCAAATCCAATACCTAAATATCAAAAGCACTTTTAAGCTTACAAAGCATTTAAAAATATATGACCTCATCCAAATATGTTATCTCAATTTATTCCTACAAAAAGCAGAATCAAATGCCTCCCAAGTCCCTCAGTCAGGAAGTCATTCTTAAGATGATGGATTCTTCTCCTTGGGGCCACATGGGGACCCACCCTTTCCACAGGCTTGCCCAACGGCCACTTTCTTGGTTCCACCCTCTTCAAGCATCTGGGTGTTGACCAAGCTCCAGACCTCACCCTCCAAGGGTGCTGGGGTGATTGCCACACCTTACCCAATCTTTGGGTTAGAGTCTTAGCCCCCCTAGTACAGTTAGATGAAGACAACATTCTCCTTAACTCTTGGCATACAGGTTCAACCCTCTCAGAGCAACGAGTTGACCACCTGGCCTTCCCTAACCTTTGGCATACAGGTTCAACCCTCTCAGAGCAATGGGTTGACCACCTGGCCTTCTCTAATCCATGGGGGACAGGTACACCCCTCTCAGACCTATGGGGTGTTGACCTTAACTGCCCTAATCTTTGAGGAATGTGCTCCACC
>JAQZBX010028401.1:0-27827 GCA_029593785.1 Cabassous unicinctus | reverse complement strand
TGAGAGGGAAGTTCATAGCCATAAATTCATATATTAAAAAAGAAGAAAGAGCTAAAATTGAAGACCTTACTGCACACCTGGAGGAATTGGAAAAACAACAACAAACTAAACCAAAAGGAAGTAGAAAGAAGGAAATAACAAAGATTTGAGCAGAACTAAATAAAATAGAGAATAAGAAAGCACTAGAAATAATAAACAAAACCAAAAGCTGGTTTTTCAAGAATATCAATAAAATTGACAAACCCTTAGCCAGACTAACAAAGAAAAAGAGAGAAAATATTCAAATACACAAAATAAGGACTGAGCAAGGGGATATCACTACTGACCCCACAGAAATAAAGAGTATCATAAGAGGATACTTTGGAAAATTATATGCCAACAAGAATGATAATTTAGAGGAAATGGACAAGTTTCTAGAAACTCACAAACAGCCGACATTGATGAAAGAAAAAAATTGATGAACTCAACAGTCCAATTACAAGTAGAGAGATAGACTCAGTCATCAAAAATCTCACAACTAAGAAGAGTGCAGGACCAAATGGCTTCACAGGTGAATTCTGCCAAACATTCCGGAAAGAGGT
Organism: Cabassous unicinctus; assembly: GCA_029593785.1. Taxonomy (NCBI): domain Eukaryota; kingdom Metazoa; phylum Chordata; class Mammalia; order Cingulata; family Chlamyphoridae; genus Cabassous; species Cabassous unicinctus. The sequence continues at coordinate 27,246 of JAQZBX010028401.1, read as the reverse complement.
AACACCAATTCTGCTTAAGCTCTTCCAAAAATTAGAAGTAGAAGGAATATTGCCTAACTCATTCGACGATGCTAAAAATACCCTAATACCAACCAAAGAAAGATACCACAAGAAAGGAAAATTACAGACCAATTTCTCTAATGAACCTCTAGGATTTTAATGCTAAAATCCTCAACAAAATACTTACTAATCGCATTCAACAACATATCCAAAGGATTATACACCATGACCAAGTGGGTTTCATCCCGGGTATGCAAGGTTGGTTCAATATATGAAAATCAATCTATGTAATACACCACATAAACAGATTGAAAGAAAAAAATCACATGATTATCTCTATAGATGCAGAAAAAGGAATTGACAAAATACAGCACTCTTTCCAGATAAAAAATAGTACAAAAGATAGGAATAGAAGAAAACTTTCTGAATATGATAAAGGGTGTATATGAAAAACACAAAGCCAACATTTTTTCAATGGTGAAATCCTAAAAGCCTTCCCTCTGAGATCGGGAAGAAGACAAGGATGCCCTCTATCACCACTCCTATTTTACAAGGTCTTAGAAGTACTTGCCGAGCACTGAGGCAAGAACAGGACATAAAAGGCATCCTTATTGGAAAGGAAGAAGTGAAAATTTCATTATTTGCAGACGACATGATCCTATACATAGAAAGCCCTGAGAAATCTACAAAAAAGCTTCAGGAACTTGTAAATGTCTTCAGTAATGTTGCAGGTTACAAGATCTATGCTCAAAAATCAGTAGCATTTCTGTACACCAGTAACGAGCAATCTGAGTAAGAAATCAAGAAAAAAATGCCATTTACAATAGTAACTAAAAGAATCAAATACCTAGGAATAAACTTAACTAAAGATTTAAAGGACTTATATACAGAAAACTACACAATACTGTTAAAGGAAATCAAAGATGACTTAAATAAATGGAAAAACATTCCCTGTTCATGGATAGGAAGACTAAACATCATCAAGAAGTCTATCCTACCCAAATTAATCTACAGATTTAATGCCATCCCAATATAAATCAGCAATGTATTTTTTCAGGAACTGGAAAAACTAACCACAGAATATATTTGGAGAGGTAAGAGGCCCCGAATTGACAAAGACATATTGAAAAAGAAAAATGAAGTTGGAGGTATCACATTACCTGACTTTAGAACATACTACAAAGCTACAGTGATCAAAACTGCATGGTACTGGCACAAGAATAGACCTACTTACCAATGGAACAGTATTGAGAGTTATGACATAGATCCTCGCATATACCGTCATCTGATATTCGCCAAGGCTGCCAAGCCCACTCAGTTGGGAGAGAATGGCCTCTTTAATAAGTGGTGCCTGGAGAACTGGATATCTAAATCCAAAAGAATGAGAGAAGAATACCATCTCACACCTTATACAAAAATCAACTCCAGATGGATCAAAGATCTAAATATAAGAGCCAAAACCATAAAGACTTTGGAAGAAAATGTAGGGAAGCATCTACAGGACCTTGTAATAGGAAATGGTTTCATGAACTTCACAGCCAAAGCATGAGCAGCAAGAGAAAAAATAGATAAATGGGATTTCATCAAAATTAAAAGCTTCTGCACCTCAAAGGATGTTATTAAGAAAATAAAAAGCAGCCTACTCCATGCGAGAAAATATTTGGCAAACATATACCTAATAAGAGCCTAATATCCTGCATATATAAAGAAATCCTACACCTCAAAAATAAAAAGACAAACAACCCATTTAAAAAATGGGCAAGTGACCTGAAAAGACACTTCTCCAAGGAAGAAATACAAATGGCTAAAAAGCACATGAAAAAATGCTTGACATCGCTACCTATTAGGGAAATGCAATCAAAACCACAATGAAATACCATCGTACATCCATCAGAATGGCAGCTATTAAAAAACCAGCAGAATATAAGTTTTGGACAGGATGTGGAGGAATAGGAACACTCATCCACTGCTGGAGGGATTGTGGAATGGTCCTGCCACTGTAGAGGACAGTTTGACGATTCCTCAGAAAGCTAACAGCAGATCTTCCATACGATCCAGCAATTCCACTACTAGGTATATACCCAGAAGAATTGAAAGCAAAGACACGAACAGATATATGCACACCAATGTTCATAGTGGCATTGTTCACAATTGCCAAAAGTTGGAATCAGCCCCAGTGCCCATCAACAGATGAATGGATAAGCAAAATGTGGTACATCCATTCAATGGAATATTACTCAGCTGTTAGAAGAAATGAAGTGCTAACACATGGAATAACATAGAGGAATCTTGAAGACCTTATGTGGAGTGAAGCAAGCCAGGCATTGAAGGATGATCAGTTTATGACCTCATTGATTTGAACTTAGGAAAGTTAACAGTTTCTGAGAACCCCTGACTGAAAGATAGGCTAACAAGAGAGAGAGAGAAGAGTAGGTTTGAGCCATCACCCATATGGACTTTATCCATGGTAAATTGAAAGAGTATAGTTACATATTGAAGGATAGGACAGGTGGGTAGAGATTTTACTGGGTTTGGTGGTGCAGGATTAACAGGTGGGTAGATTAGGAAGGGCAGGTTAGAATACCCAGGGCATGTAACTATGAATCTTGTCATCCCATGAGCCAAGACAGGGAAGAGTCATATGCTTCAGGGGATGGGGAGGAAGGAACAGAAAAGATCAAATGGGGTATTTAGTGGTCCTGGGAAATATTCTTCATTACCTTACATTAATGGACACAGGACATGGGAAATATCATAAAAAATTATTGAACTCTACAGTCTAAATTGTAAACTATACTGTAAACCACTGAAAATTTTTAGTTGATATATTTTACCATCTGTATAACAGTTATACCAATGCTAACATCCATTTAAATAAAGGTTTTAATATGGGGTGGGGAAGGGGGAGGGAGTTTGGGTATGTGGGAGTCTCTAGTATTCCATGTGTGACTCTTCTGTGACCTAAAACTTCTTTGAAAATTAAATCGACATTTGAGAGACACTGGGGAATTAGAGGGGGAAGGTGTCATGGTACACTGGACATCCGATAATACAGTGATAAAAGGATAAAAGAATAATTTCTTTTAAAAAAGGATTTTTTTTGTTTCTTTTTTCCCATTTTTTCGAATGTCCCAATCTGCTAATTACATTTTATTTTTAGTTTAGTTTCTTTTTTTCTTCTGAGTTTCCTTGTACTTATCTCTTGCATTTAAACTTATTACTATTATTTATTTTTCCTATTAATTGTATTTTGTTATTTTATGGGTTTCATGTTCAAGGAAGGTTTAGATCACAGAAGGTTACAAGGGGGGCTGCAGAGGATCATTGGGGGGGTTGTCTGGGATGGGGGATTCATGGGAGTAAGTCCATCTGAATATACATGAAAGATGTATAAAATTGTTCAAATGATCAAGGGATGGGGCATGGTCACGGTGGGTAGAAAATTACTCAATTAATGAGGGAATCTGAATTCCCAGCCTGGAGAGCTCTGCTATATTCCCCAATGGAGCAACAACAGTCCCCTGAATGCAGAGGCAGTGTCTGGCAAAAGAAGATAGCCCACTGATGGTTTCTTGTCATTGAGGACTAGCCTCATGAGTATTTGCTCTTCTAATTGAAACTTAGCCTTCTGTTATGTGGTGCCTGAGGGCTGCCACCTGAGAGCCTCCTTGTTGCTCAAATGTGGCCTCTCTCTAAGCCAAACTCAGCATTTGAATGAATTACCTTCCCCCCAATGTGGGACATGATTCCCTTGGACGAGCCTCCCTGGCAAAGAAGGATTAATACCAAGTGCCAACTGGCAACACGATTGGAAAGAGACCTTGAATAAAAGCAGAAAAAGGTAAAGAGAAATGATTTCACGTGGCTAAGAGACTTCAAAGATAATCGGGAGGTCATCCCAGAGGTAATGCATACGCATACCTCAGTAGGATCTCATAGAACACCAAAATGGATATCACCCCACGCAGAGGGACGCCTGAGGGCTCTTGAGACACCCAGGTCCTATATAAGGGGGGATAGCCCCAGAGATTGATGCCTAATTAGAGGGCTCTTCATTGGAATCTGTGCTCCTGAGAGTGACAGAGTTGGTCTCAAATAAGTCCTCCCTGCACATGGTCCATCTGTCCCTTCCATTCAAACCTATATGTGATGCTGGAGTTGATAGGTGTACTTCCACACACTGAAGCCTCTGGCCTACCTATGTGCCAGTTGTGCCTGGAATCTCGGTGGAGCTGCAACTCCTACCCTACAGCTCAATGGACTCATCCAAGTAACCTGGCCAGGAGGCGATGATGGGCAATGGCCATCCGAGGGAATGGAGAAAGCCTGCAGCTGCAGGCAAGATAATCCCATGCAATTATCCATGGGATATAAGCCCTCTCTCACTTGGAGGTGGAGTGGACATCACCATCCCAGTCCCCTCAGGATTGGGCGAGGAGCTGTGGACTAGTGTGGACTTGATGGTGTTCTGTTGTAGACATATTGTGATTCAAGCAATGGAAGAAATTGTAACAGCGAGGTGGAGCCGGTGGCCACTGGACATTTTTGGGGCAGGGAGAGGAAGGGCATTTGAAATACAAGGGGTTTTTTGGGACTTGGGGCTTATCCTGAGTGGCCTGGAGGTGACGGATATAGGCCATTTTCCATCAGCATATACCATGCAGAACTGTTTGTGAGAGAGTGTGGTCTATGATGTGAACAGTGGCCTATGCTTGGTGGCAAGGCCCCAGGATGTGTATATCCATTGCAGGTGTTGGATATACATGAGGGATGTATACATATACGGATGAGGGATGGTGGTGTGGGATGTTGTTGGAGGTGTGGGAGGTGGGGAACATGGGAATCCCTGTAATTTCTGAGTAATATTAAGGTAATCTAAGCACCTTTAAAAAATATATATCTATATATAACAAATAACATTTATGTAAACAAATGCACATATATGCATATGTATTTATATATCATTTTACAAATACTGGTATGTATTGTGAAAAATTTGATTTTTACCCAGAATAAAAAATAAAAAAATAAAAAAAATACTCACCCCCCAAAAAAAAAATTTTCCAAGTTTAGTTAAGTCCTAAACTGGAGCAGTTTTCTGGGCAGTTGATTTCCAAAGGCTTGGAATTTCTGGAATCAGTTTCTGGTTTCTTTGTGCCCAATAATTCAGTCCTCAGCTTATCTCTCTTGTCCATCTAGTATTTTGCTATTACCTGCAAGAAGAAGTTAAGCCACATTCTCCAATTTTACTTTGGAGAGTTCTTCAGCTAAATGACCACTCTCACCATTTTCAAATTCTTCCTTCCATAAAACATCAGGAGTCAATCTTGCTAAGTTCTCTGTGACTTTGAAACATGGATCACCTTTCCTCTAGTTTCCAATAATAATTTCATTGTTTACTTCTAAGGCATTATAAAACCCCTCTTTCGTGTCTTTTTTGTTTATTGCTATCAACAGTATCTTCAAAGTGATCTCGGCTTTTTCCATCAATCTTCTCGCAATTGCTCCAAAAAAAAAAATACCCCTTACCATTTATAAAATTATTCCAACATTTTAGTAATTGCAAAACTATGGCCCCACTCTTGGTACCAAATTCTTTATTAGTCAGCCAAAGGCATGCTGATGCAAAATACTAGACATGTATTGGCTTTTATAAAGGGTAATCACGGGGTTAGAAGCTTACAGTTATCAGACCACAAAGCGTAAGTTATTTCCCTCACCAAAGTCAGTTGTTATGTGTTGGAGCAAGATGGCTGCTGATGTCTGCAAGAGTTCAGGCTTCCTCTTCCTCTTAAGGATCCATGGTCCCAGCTTCTTCCAATATCTGCTGTAGGCTGGAATAAGTCTCGTCTCTCTGTAGGGCTCGTTTTTCTCTGGGCTCAGCTCTGTTCTGTCCAGAAGCTCAACTGTAGACTATTTGGCAAACAGCTAGACTCTCTTCCTAGGGCCTCTGCCATGTTTAGGGTATCTGCTTCCCTGTGTGCTTATTTCCCAGGGATCCAGCTCAAAACTCCAACAACTCATCTGCCTTGTTAGCTTTCTTTGTAATTCCTACAGACATGTCCCAATCAAAACCTTAATCACTATTAAATCAAGTAAAAGTGAAACATCTGAATCCAATACAATCTAATATCCCCAAATCAGTTCACAAACATAATCTGATATCTACTTTTGGAATTAATAAACTGTATCAAACTACTATATTACCGGAAATAGATCTTGCTTAAATAGAGACTTACCAGGATTATTCAAGATATGGATTTCAAACTGGGTAAGGAATGAGAGGGAAATATAAGTGCAGTTTTAAAATAAAAGGTAGAAGGCTGGGGGACAGATAAATAGATGAGATGATCACATAATATAGAAGAAGAAAAGGAAGGATAGTGGTAGATGGTGGAAGAGGAGACTACCAAAAATAAGGATTTTGTAATGTAATAAGATTAAAACTTAGATCTAGCTTTTGATAAATAATAGCTTGGACTCCCATGAATCTTTAATGGAATGAATGGATGAAAGACAATACAGGACAACCAATGGGAACAGAGATGTTGCAACAGGAGTGAAAATCCTTAAAGCTTACTTCATTATTGAGAAATTCTATGAAGCTGAAGACTGAGGGGGCACCAAGTAATATTCACTTGAAGGTGCTCTTATAATGAGATATTTTTGTATAGGATCATAAAACTTCAAGGCAAAAATGAAGATATATATTGAAAGCATCACAAACTTTTGCACAAATCCATGACAAATGAAATTTTGGGCAACAGTGAAAGTTGTTTTGAATAGTTAACATTGTCAAGTTAGTACTCAATATGTGGGGACTCAATAGAGAGATGTTTCAGGTTTGGATCACAGTGATTTAATATGTCATCCAAATAGCAGCCTTTCATGAATACTGGAGTACTTGGCAGACTAGGATGTAATTGTACAAGTGAATGGTCTGATTGCAGAGGAGAAAGAGTTGGTCTAAAGAAAAACAGTGATTCTCAATAGAATTAAGTTTGCTCCTGGAGGAAATGCACCACAGGGCAAACTGTCATCCAAACACAAAAATCTACCTTATACTGAATGCTTTTCCACTTACATTCCATGGCTTAATGAATTCCCTTAGCCTCGGAATGACCAAGCCTTTTCATTTAAAAATAGTTTATATTACTCTCCAGATTGTAGTGTTACAAAGAGAATAATAGAACATGTGAAATATTTGAATAATGTGAACTCCAAAGGACAATATAAATAACCCAAAACACATATTGTATGGATGCAAAGATGGAGCAAAACAAAAGTAGAAAGTATCTAATAAAATACATAAAACTGAGAAAGAGAAATTGAAGTCAAATATAAAAGTTGAAAGTGTATATCATAGCAATTCTATGAAGAAATATATGTAACACCTCAGAATTGGTCATCAGAGACAGGGATTCTTTGAAGATGAGTTTACAAATGAAATCAGTATCAAAAGTCATCATGTTGTGAGTGGAGATAAAAATAATTTTTTCAGCAGAGAATGGAATTTAATATAAAGTTCTAAGTCATGGTAACTACAGTAGCTTTCTATTGCTATTGAGATTACATTTGATCATCAAATAAGGGTAATTGTTAATAATTAAAGAATATTTCTAATGATTCAAAGGATACATAGAAATTATCTATTAACTAAATTAATTCTCCAGCCAAATATTTGATTTTAAATATATATTATAAATAGTACATGACAGAAATATATCTAAATATTGTGAAAGCTCTTAAAATATATTTTACTGCTAAACCTATTTGAAATAAGTTACACTAATAGGGAGTTAACCAATTCAAATACAGAGAATAATACATTTTTTAAAAATCCTATTTGTTAGACAGGCAAATTTGTTCCTTCCTCATGGTTCTCCATATTTTTTAGGTATAATTTGTCTTCTTCTTATACACAAAGCAAATAACCAAAAAAGTTCAAATCTACCATTGTGATGGAATTCCTGCTCACAGGATTTTCTGATGTGTGGGAATTCAGAATTTTGCACACCCTGCTGTTCCTTCTGACCTACTTGGCAACCCTGATCCGAAATCTTCTCATTGTCACTTGACCAGAGTCTTCATACTTTTATGTACTACATCCTTAGGAATCTGTCTGCTTTGGATATGTGCTACATTTCTTTCACTGTCCCCAAGGCATTTGTCGTCTTCCTGCTTGACGACAGGGTGATCTCCACGGGAGGTTGTGTAATCAAGTTATTCCTTGTGTTTTTCTTGGCTTTTGCAGAGTTGCTGTTCCTCACCACCATGGCCCATGACCACTAGGTGGCTGTTTAACAACCCCTCCACTATCCTATGAATATGAATTCTTGGTTCTGCATCCAGATGAGAGCGGTCTCCACATTCAGTGGTGTGGCTTATGCCGGATTCCAAATTGACAACACTTTCCACTTGTCCATCTGTCAATCAAACATGGTCTATCAATTCTTCTGTGATATCCCTTCTCTGCTGAAGCTCTCCTGCTCAGACACCTTCGAAAATTACAATTATGATTGTAATTTTTGTCTTTGCCATCTTGTTTGGTGTCATCTGCATTGCATTCACAACTATGCCTTATATTCACATATTTTCTACTGTATTCAAGTGTAAAACAAAGGTAGAGCAAGGAAAAGCCTTTTCTATTCGTGTTCCCCATATCCTCATTATAATGATCTTTCTCAGCTCAGCCTTTGCTGTATATATGAAGCCAACCTCCAACCTGCCCTTGATTCAGGACATGAGCATTTCAATATTCTATTCTATAATCCCTCCTTTTATGAATCTGGTTATCTACAGTCTCAGAAACAAGTAGATAAAGGAGGCCATAAGGAGAATTATTAGGAGTAAATCTCTATTCAGGAAAACAATAGGATAATTATTTCAAGACATTTCCACTGTGACTATGTGGAGTGGATGGAAAAATGCTTCACAATTTCATTCTTGACATTTATAACTTCTGGGGACCATACTTGATTTCTAAGTGAAATTTCTTGTATTACCTGTCAACAGTGAAACAATACACATATATTACTTAGATGTTTCCTCTCCCAAAATGCACATTTACTTATGACTGAAAGAGAAATGCTCAGGACTCTTAATTTTGCTACTTATTTCTCCTTAAAATTATTTTCTTTTACATTTACAGAATCATATAATTGTTAAAATACATACAACCTTAAGCTGACTTCTTATTTTAAATATAAAAGTAAAATATTAGATTGTATATTTAAAATATTCCATAATGTATACAATGTTACCTGAAAGTTGGTTATACATAACAATAATAGGTTATATAATGTAGCTATAATGCAAAAGTCCCTAGAAACACAAAAATACCAAAACACATCCCGGAAATCTTAGCCAACATGAGTAGGACTCTTAAAAGTGAAGTGAACAATACTCATTATTGACAATGAGTATTGGTTATTGGGCACATAATGAATGTTTTAATTTGAAACAGAACAAATGAATGTAAACATTATGAGTTGTTAATAAAGGGCAACATTGGGGTAAAAATAAAACTATAACCAACTATGGTATGTAAGGAATAGAAATATATTAATATTCTTCCATCAATGGTAAAAAGGAAATATGCTATGTGAAATAAATCAGAAATAAAGTATTACAAATTTTTAACTCCATCTATACAAAATGTAAATACAAATAAATTAATAGAAACAGATATAGATTAGCAATTATTTATAGCAGTGGAAGGATAGAAGGATTGAGAGGTGATTATTAAGATTAGGGGGGTATACTTTTGGGAGTAATAAAAATGCTCTCATATTGATTGCAGGGATGAATGCACAACTCTGTGATTACACCAAAAGCCATTGATTGCACACTGTAGACAGATTGTATGGTTTGCGATTTGTTTCAATGAAACTGACTGAAAAAACCACAATAACTGAAATGTAATATTCCATTGCTGGTTTTAACAGCACACTAGCAGTGGCAGAAGAAAGAATAATTGATCAAGGACACAAGAGTACTGAACAGATTCACAAAGAGAAGCAGGGGAAAAAAAGTATGAAAAAGAACAAACAGAGCTTAACAGACCCGTGGGACACAATGAAGTGTACCAATATATGAATTATAGGAGTGGGTAAAGAAAGAGACAAGTGGTCAAAAGAATATTCAAAGAAATGATGACAGAAAATGTCCCAAATTGAACATAGAGCATGCATATGAACATTCAAGAAGCCCAATGATCCCCAATAGTATAAACTCAAAGAAAGCCATGCCCATACACATAGGGATCAACTTGTCTTAACCCAGGACAATTAGAGAGTTCTGAAAGTTGCCAATGAAAAACAATGAGCTACGTACAAGCTCATTGTACCAATCCCCTAAGATTTGGTGCTGGTTTCTCATTAGAAACCATAGAGGCAAGAAGGCAGTCGTATGCAATATTTTAAGTGCTGATAGAAAGAAATTGCCAATGAAGAATATTAAATCTAGCAAGACTTTCTTCCAAAACTGATGAGTGATTATGACATTCCAAGATAAACAAAAGGTGAGGGAGTTCAGGACCCTTGTCTTATTGCTTCTAATATGTCTGCTGTAAATTATATGTTAGTACTATGTGTTATTATACCTATTTGAATGTAATATGGACTTTTATTTGGCTATTTAAAACAATTGTATCACACCTACTATACATAGCATGTATTTGAAGTATACAATTTGATAACTTCTGACATTGTATACATGTGCATTCATGGTGACAAGATAATGAAAGCATCCTTTATTTCCTAAAATGTGTCATCCTATCTCTTTTGTATATAACCATTTTTTTAATTTTTATAGAATAGGTTACATAAATATTTCATAACAGATATAAGGGATTTCCATATGCCACACTACGTCCCCCTCCTACACTTTCCCACATTAACAACATCCTTCATTAGTGTGGTACATTTGTTAAAATTGATAAACTCCTATTGAAACATTGTAACCATGGACTACAGTTTACATATAGTTTACATGTTGTCCCACACAATTTTGTAAGTTATGACAAAATATACAATGGCTTGTGTCTGTCACTGCAATGTCATGTAGGAAAAATCCAATGCCCTGAAAATGCCCCCATATTAAACCTATTCTTTCCTCTGCCATCCCTCAGAACATCTGGTGGCCACTGCCTTTACATCATTGATAAGTGTTCTTCCATTGCTAGAATAATAAGTCTATAGTAGAATAATAGTAAGTACACTTTAGTCCATTGTTCATTCCCAATCTTGAGGAATGGTGATGCTCATTTTGTTCTAACAGATAGTGGGTTTAGATCCCATGGGACAGATGATGGAGCTATCTTGCTTGTCATTGCTGACACTCTCTATTTCTTGGGATGGGTGTTGTCAATCATCATCTCATTATTAGTTGTCCTGGGTGAGTCCAATTTTGAACTGGAGAGTAGGTGTTGCAAGTCTGCTGAAATTTAGGGCTCAACTGGCACATGGATGGATGAAAGATTTAAGTCTCTGGGACATGTATTTATCAAGAGTGCTAATTATAGTTTCAAATAATAGGGGCAGAAGAGCCATGTGTAGAGAACATATAAATGACTCTAACCCTTTTACGCTGGAGAGCATGAAATCCAAAGTAAGGCCCACTGACAGGGTGCTGAATTCCTGAACTCATAGCCCTGCTTATAGTGTGTGGATATCTCTAGACCCCTCAGGAGCCCCACTATTTGTGGCACTGCTTACTGTGGCAGTAAATGAGATCCTGCTGAGACTTGCATAAGCATAACCTCTTGAATGAAGTCCCAACTTACTTTGAAATCTCTTAGCTATAAAAATTCATTTGTCTTTACCCTTTCCCCCTTTTGTTCAAGGTCTTTTTCCAGATGCATTGCTAGTTGGTGCTTGGTAATAATCCCTCAGTGCCAAGGAGGGTAGTCCCTGGGAGTCATGTCCCATGCTGGGAGGAAGGTAGTGTTTTTATATGCTCTTTCTCATTAGAGAGAGGCCACATTTGAGCAAGAAGGAAACTTTCAGGAGGTAACCCTTAGGTAGTATATAATATTAGGTTAAATTTCAATTTCACAAGAAAATGTTCATAAGTACAATCATGAATGTCAAGGGCCTGGCATAATGGTCTGTCTTCCTTCACTAGACATGGCCCTTGCACTCGGGATATTCTTGCTGTCCTAGTAGAGAATGTAGTAGAACTTCTCAGAATGGGAATTCAATATTCTTTTGGTTATTTTGTGGCTCTCCACACACCAAGACAATGTCCCATGAACACTTAAACATATTAATATGTGTTAGAGGCATACCCAATGGAACCCCTTCCCATGTTCCCCACATCACTGACACCCCACCCCAATGTGTGTAGACATTTTAGACATAATGTCTAATTTTTAAAAATTATTTCAAATTGTCTTAATTTTTTGTATTTTATTTGTTATTTTAAAAAATATTTCATTTGTTTAATTAATTTTATTTGTTTTTTTTTTTTTACCTCTATTTGAGAGGTTTTGGATCACAGAAGGGTCAGAGCCATGATGGGGAGGAGCATCTTATCTCTTTGTAATTATTCTGTCCCTCACCCTCAACTTAGGACACTGTCAAAAGATAACCACACTTTCGCTTTCTGCTACTATAGCTTAGTTTGCATTTTCTAAAATTTCATATAAACTGATTCACACAGATCATACACTTTTTTAACTGGCATCTTTCACTCTTGTGTAAATACTGTGAAACACATTCATATTACCATACACTTATATCATTCATTTTATTTCTGAGTAGTAGTATATAGCATGAATATACTAAACTATTTTTATTTCTTTACTCATTGATGCATACTTGAGTGTTTTTTTTCTAATTTTAGACAAATATAAATAAAGCTGCTATAACATTATTGTACAGGTAAATGTGTAGACATTTGCTTTTCATTTCTCCTGGGTAAACCCGGGAATGGAATGACCAAGTTCTATTGTAATTCTGTATTTAATTGCAGAGAAATTTGCTGGTCACATCATTCACAGGCTGCCATGTTGGGCTTTGGCAATGGACTGATAAATAATATTCAATTACTTGTATATGATATTGGACAATTTCAGAAGAGCTGTTTTGTCATTTAATCAATTAGATGTCCTTGGGTTTTATCTGACAAGTGAATATAATTGCATTTGTCAAAAGGAAATGTTAAGGATCAGCAAAAACACCTGTTTTCCCAGGTTTGGCGAGAGGTCTGATTCTGGACCTCACTTTCTCTGTGTCTTGTTCTCTAGGATCCACAAACATTTCACCTTGGGAGTCCTCAGAATATTGGTGAACTGTGATTTAATTCTTGTTTACTTCCTTTTCATATTATTCTCACCAATGCTTTCACATTTTCAGATATATTAATATTCCTTGATATACAAAGTTGTGTCTGTGCCTAGATTTTTTGGGTTTTGTTCTGTCTCGCTTACAGCCAATTCTATTATTGAAATAACCTCTGGGCACTGCTTCTTACTGATTCTAATTTTGTGTCCTGGGGGTTTTCACTAATGCCATTGGCGTTCATTCCTTAGTAAATAAGACTGAACACAGAAACTTTTATTAAACAGAACAATTTCTATCAGAATCTCAGTCATCTCAGCTAAATATTCCCATCATTTTATCTTCACAAGAATCATCTTCAGAATCTTTCCATAATCTGTGGATTGTCTATCCTACATCAGAAATCAAAATATTAACTTGTGAGTCTGTTTTTGTTCATTTCTTTTTTCCCTCCTCTTCACCTCATTCCATATATGACTTCCATTTTTTCTTACACAAGTCCATTTATGAGACTGTAAAAGAGTTTAGAATAAGAATTACATAGTCCTACAAAAACAACATATTCATTTTTATTCATTAAATTAAAAAATTTCAGTCCCAGTACATTTATCAGAACTAATAACTCTTCATGGAACTGAAGAGTGATCTAACAGTAGCACAAGACCTAGATGATTCCTGCAAAACAAGCAGGGGCAGGAGTGGCTCTGCATGATGTCCACAGTTTTGGTATGTAAAATGGTAATTTAAATTTATGTTTAAACAAATTTAAATATGGTGGATTGTGTTTTACCTAAAATGTGGATATGGTGATTTAATTATGTTATTGCTATTTAATTTATACTTTCAGGAAATGATTGCCTATTCCTTCTTTTTGCTAACCTCTATATTATATGTTAATGTAATACAGATATGAACAAGTGAAACTTTTTCATAAAAATTAAATCATACACAATCCATTATATTTCAATTATAATTCTACTCCTTTGCCTTAGCATAACATGAAAGACCACATAAACATTTGATCTTGATTGCTCCCTTAAGCTTCTCAACTATTGTGTATATATAATTCATCCTAAAATATTTATAAACATTTAGTTAATTATAAATAAATTATTAGTTGGAAGTTTGCATGAGTAAGTAAAATAATATATGCATATATATGCTAATGAATTTAAAATTTCTTTCAATTTTTTAAAAAGAACAAGGTGTCTTCAAGCCTATGCAGAAAAGTCAATGTATAATTTGTTTTTGCACTTTGAGGGACCAAAACATCAGTACAAAATTCTAGTTATCACATGATAGATTTCCTGTGCAAGGCTTACCATGCTACCTCCCAGTCTGCTGGTAAAGAAATTATTGCAGTTTTACAATCTTTATTCAAACCAGTAAAAAACATTTTATATTCTCTCATTCCTTTCAACAGAAATTTAAAATAGCAAGGAAAAGCATTCGATTTCTTTTGACTTGTTCTCTTCTTAAAAAGATTAGTTCTATGGATTGATCATGGGAGGCAACTAAATGCTGAAGGGATCAATGCTAAATCCTTTTATCAGTGATTTGTAATTCTTATTTAATTATCTTTTCACTTAGCTACAAATTTCAGAACTTCTCTCTGAAATGTTAAATCCACAAAGCTTCTATTATTAAAAATGTTATAGATAAGGAAACTGAGGTTCAGAGTTATTTGAAAGACTTCCCATAGCTACAAAGCAAGTAAATGGCAGAGTCCAAATGCAAAAAAAATTGTCTTCCCTTTATGGCCAAAAACCTTCAATTCTGATATGCTGCCACATGGAAATTTAAGGAAGAAATCTGAAAATTCATTAATGAGTGAGAAATAATAAATTCTTTTCATTTTTTTTGTTCAGAATTTGAGAGTCTGTTGCATTCCTATAATATATATCCATATCATCTCATATGAATTTTAGTGAGGAAAGGGTTGATTAAATATTTTTATAATATCAAACTTTCATCATGAAACTGACATAACTAGGTTAGAGCTATAGAGGCATACTGAAGTCACAATTATTAATCAAGTTTACCATTCAATGCTATCAATAAATAGTTAATAAGATATTCATGTTTGCCTGAAACAACAACATGAACATAAACTACTTAGTACACCAAATTAAAGGGTCCTGAAATATAGGCCATTAAAGGGAATCAAAAGTGAGACACTTAACCAGTTTTGCAAGCGTTAGGCCAATCTGAAAATGACACCTCTCCTGCCTTCTGGCATTTAGCAGAGGTTCTAAATGTTACAAGGGATTAACTTTGATTCAGAAAAAAGGAAGCATGGAAACAAGAAAGTGAACTGTGAGGGAAACAGTAAACATTTTAATTATTCAATACCTCAATATATTGGTGATGTCATCATTTATATGTACTTTTTTATTCCTAATTTATTCAAATGCAAATTTATGGCAAATTCTTATAGACAGAAAATTCAAAGAATAAAAATTGGAATAAAATATAAAGCCTTAGCAAGCTCCTCCTAATACAACAACCAAAGGAATGCATTTTAAAGGCCATTTGTGATATTTTCTGATATCTTCAATTTAAAATATTTTATAAATATTAAATTCTCAAGGAAGATGTTATTGTAATACTTCTTAAAATTGTTATTTCTAGTGTTTTTTGCATTTTTTCTATTTTTTTAATTATTATTCTTAAAGAAGCTTTCGATTACATAAATCTTATAACAAAAATATAGGGGATTCCTATATAATCCTCTCCTTCCCCCTCCCTCAATTTTCCCCATTAACAACACCATTCATTAGTGTGGTACATTTCTCACAATTGATGATCACTTATTGAAGTAATGCTATTAACCATGGTCTATAGATGAATTACAGTTTAAATTAAAGATTACAAAATTGCACCACAAATTTATAGGTTTATAATTTTTATTTAAAGACAGCTGAGTTTACATAAATTTTATATATGTTGCAGAGAGAGGCTGCAACTACAAGCAAAATAGTCCAATCCATCTGCCCCATGAGTTCTAAGCCCCCTCTCAATTAGAATTGGAGTGGACATCAGCATTCCAGAATCCTCAGAATTGGGGAATGAGTGATGGACTAGAGCAGACTTATTGGTATTCTACTATAGACTTATTGTTATTCAAGCCAGGGAAGAACTTTTATCATTGACCTGGAGGTAGTGGCCACTGAGAGGAGGGAACAGGAAAAGCAGTTGTAATATGGGGGCATTTTGTGGATATTGGAATTCTCCTGAATGACGTTGCAATGATGGATACAGGCCATTATATATTTTGCCATAACTACAAAATTGTGTGAGTCAGAGTGTAATCTATAACATAAACTATAATCCATGCTTAGTGACAATGCTCCAATATGTTTTCATCAATTGTAACAAATGTACCACAGTAATGAAGGATGTTAATGTCGGAAAGTGTGTGAGGGGTAGTGAGTGGGCTATACTTTTTATATAACATTTATGTAATTTAAAGTATTTTAAAAATAAAGATAAAAATGTATAGATACCCATATTCTCAAACCCTTGCCCCTCCCACACTTTCCCAAATTAACAACATCTTACATTAGTGTAGGTCATGTGTTACAATTGATGAACAAATGTATAATGGCTGGTAGCCATCATTTCAATGTCATGCAGAACATATACGAGAGAGACAAAGAGAGAAAGAGGAAAAATTATGTTGAAAACTTTTAAAGGATTTTTCTATAACTGTTGTACAGAGCTAAATTTTGGCAAAGAGCAGGTGAACAGTCAAGCCAGTAATGCTCCACTGAAATAAATGTTTATCTGGTAAAAGGATAGTAAAATGAATAGTCACATTTTAATTTATGTAACTATTTCTCAAAGCACTGATATAAAATTTATATTTACGTCTACAGAACTTAAATGATATTTCAATGATTTTTGGAAAAAGTCTTGTTATATTCCAATTATGATCAAGTAATGTCAGAATCTCATGTTTTTTGAACAGTGTCCTAGGTGTTAAGCCAGAGATATGAACCATCATTATTTTTACTTCCTTACATCTACATTTTAAAAAATATTATATTTAAGTAAGCTTTTATGACTTAGACACTCTTAATGACTATGTTTTCTTCATTGCAAATCAAAACAAGGAATTGTGTTAATAAGAACCATTTATGTTTGACCCTTTTATGTAACTTACTTAATTTGGGGAAATGACTGAAGAACTTAGGACCATTTTGTTCTCATATATAAATGCAGATAATGGATTCAATGCTGAGGTGATATATATAAAAATATGTAAAGTCCTTAGCATAATAGCTACTGCATAAGTTATATAGGAAGTGTTTTTTATATGTTTTATATTTTATCATATTTTATATGAGTTTTCATTGATTTGCATAAATTTGCAATATCATAAAATAAATTATTCTATGTTATGATATTTTTCAAGTTTAAATTTTAGAGATAATTGTATACCTTTAAGTGACTAATTGGAAAATGGGAAAGAACTTTCATCTGTGATTGAAGAAAGCTCTATGCCATTCAAAAGCATAAAACCAAAACATTTTCACCAAGAAAATAATCCCAAATGAACTGACTCATTACCTTCATAATTCCTTAATAATTTATTATGTGTAGAAAATTTACCTCTATGCTAAGAGGACTTAAATATGAATAGTTTGTTATATGAGCTTCAAGTATTCTATAGTAAAACTGTATAGGTTTAGAACATGTACTCAAGTTCCATTGATTTTAAGTAATATGGGATCTTGTTGAAAAGGAATATTTCAATGTAGTGTTACCAAAAGTAAGAAAGGTATACATTTTGCCAGAGATCCTTATGGATTTTTTGTTTATGTTACCTGAATTATATCTTCCTAAAATAGAGATTTACCAGAATTATGCCAGATACTGATTTCAATCTGGATAAGGAAAAAGAGGGAAATGTAAGTGGAGTTTCAAAAAAAAAAAAGGGAGAACGTTGTTGGAGGATGACTATATAGAAGAGATAATCACAGAGTAGAGAAGAGAGAAAAAAGGAGACTGGGATAGAAGGTGGAAAAGAAGAATACTAAACTAAGCATTTTGTAATGTAAAGAGAATATAACTTGAAACTCGCTATTGAGATGTGATACCTCAGACTACCATGAAAATTTAATGGATTGAATGGATGTAAGTATTCACAGGGGAACCAAGGGGAAGCAAAGATGTTGCAACATTCTTATAGCATAGTCCAGTACTGAGGCATTATAAAAAGCTGAAGACTGAGGGAGCAGCCAAGTCATATTCAATTGAAGATATTTGTTATCTTGAGTTATTTATGTACAAGATCATAAAATTTCAAGGCAAACAAAATATATAAATATGTATGTGTGTGTATTGAAGTCATGATACACTTTTGCATAAGGCAAAGACATTGGAAATTTAGAACAATGGGGGCAGTTTTTTGAACACTTCTCATTGTCAGCTTAGTAAACAAAATATGTGGGAAATCAAAAGGGAAATGTTTCAGGTTTGGATCACAGTGATTTAATAGGGCATCCAAATATCATGCTTTCATGAATACTGCAACACTTGGAAAGCTGGGATAGAGTTGTACAAGTGACTGGCCAGATTGCAGAGGAGAGAGAATTGGTCTAAAGGAAAACAGTGATGTTCAGTAGGATCAGGTATTCTGGAGGAAATGCACCATAGGGCAATGCATCATCTAAGTAGAAAACTCAGCCTTTTCAGGAATGCTTTTCCACTTATATTTACATGGCTTAACACATTTCCTTAGCCTCTAAGTGACCAAGTCTTTTCATTTAAAAATAGCATATATTACTTCCCAGATTAGAGTGTTACAAAGAGAATAATAGAAAATGTGAAATATGTGAGTAATATGCACTCCAAAAGACAATATAAATAAACAAAATCTCATGGTACTATCATTCACTTAGTTGCTGTTATATATAGGCTAGGGGAGGAACAAAATGAAAGTGGAAAATATCTAATAAAGTCTTTAAAAATAAGAGAGAATTTGAAGACAATTAGAAAAGTTAAATGTGTATATCATAACATTTTAAGAAGGGATATATGTAACTATTCATAAAGTCATCATCATAGAAAGGGATTCTTTAAAGGTGAATTTACTAATGAAATCAGTATTAAAATCATCATGGTGGAAGTAGTGATAAAAATAATTTTTACAGCAGAGAAAGGATTTTAGTGAATGTAAAATTTTCAGTCTCTGTTACAATAAAGTTGGTTCCTATCTCCATCCAAATTACATTTGGTCATCAAATATTGATAACTGTTAACAATTATAGAACTCTGCTATTGAGTGAGAATGCATAGAAATGACCTATTAAAAAAATTAATGCTGCAGCCAAATATTTTAATTCAAATACTCATATTAAACAGTTCTACATGACAGAAATATATCTAAATACTGTTACAAGATCTTAAATGCTTTATTTTACTGCTAACCTTACTTAGAAATAAGTTACAGAAGTAGGAAGAGAACCAATACCAAATAAAGAATATAATATCGAAAAAAATGTGATTCGATACACACTTAGGCTAATTTGATTCTTCTTCATGATTCTCAACAATTTTTAGATATTATTTGTCTTTTTCTTTTCAAATCTACAGCAAATTGCCAAAGATGCCCAATTCTACCATGATGACTTAATTCCTGCTCATAGGATTTCTGATGTGTGGGAACTCAGAATTTTGCATGCCCTGCTATTCCTTCTGATGTACTTGGCAACTCTGCCTGGAAACCTTCTCATTGTCACAGTAACTACACTTGACCAGGGTCTTTGCACTCCTATGTATTTCTTCCTTAGGAATCTGTCTGCCTTGGACATGTGCTACATTTCTGTCACTGTGCCCAACGCATGTATTGTCTTTCTACTTGATAACTGGGTGATCTAAATGGTGGGATGTGCAGCACAGATATTCCTCATGCTTTTCTTTGCTATTACAGAGCTGCTGTTCCTCACCATCATGGCCCATGACCACTACATGGCCACCTGCAAGCCCCTCCACTAACCTGTGATCATGAATCCTCAGGCCTGTATCTAGATGGCACGGGCCTCCATATTCAGTGGTGTGGTCTATGCAGGATTCCACACTGGTAACAGTTCCCACTTGTCCTTCTGTCAATCAGACATGGTCTATCAATTTTTCTGTGACATCCCTTCTCTGCTGAAGCTCTCCTGCTCTGACACCTTCACCAATGTGATTGGAACTTTTGTCTCTGCCATCCTGTTTGGTTGCACCTGCCTTGCCTTCATCACCATGTCTTATATTCACATATTTTCTACTGTACTTAAGTTTAAAACCAGTGTAGAGTGTGGAAAGGCCTTTTCTACTTATGTTCCTCTATCCTCATTGTAATAATCTTTCCCAACTCAGCCTTTGCTGTACATACGAAGCCAACCTCCAATGTGCCATCTATTCAGGACATGATTATTTCCATATGCTATTCAATCCCTCCTTTTATGAATCCAATTATCTACAGTCTCAGAAACAAGCACATATAGGATGTGGTAAGGAGAATTTTGAGGAGTAAATATTCAGGAAAACAATAGGATAATTATTTCAAGATATTTCCACTGTGATTATGTGGGCTGAAAAATGCTTCAAAACTATGTTTCTTGACCTTTATAACTTCTTGGGTCCATACTTGATTTCTAAGTGAAATTCCTTGTATTATCTGTCAACAGTGAAACAATACACACATCTGTTAGTTTGATGTTTCCCCTCCCAAAATGCACAATTACTGATGACTGAAAAAGAAATGCTCAAGACTCTTATCTTTTGCTACTTAATTCTCTTTAAAATTATTTTCCTTTACATTTACAGAATCCTTTAATTGTTAAACTACATACAACTTTTAGCTGATCTCTTATTTTAATTATAAGAAAAACTATTTAATCAAACATTTAAAATATCCAATAATAAATATAATGATATTTGAAATTTGGTTAAAAATAATAGTAAAGCATTATATAATTTAGATATTATGATAAAATCTCTAGATAGACCAAAACAGATGCAAGAAAACTTAGCCAACTTGAATAGATGGATTACAAGTGAAAACCATGAATAAGGCATCAAAAACTCCCCAGAAATAAAAGATTTTGCCCAGTTGACCTCACCACTATAATTTACAAAATTTCAATGAAGAATTAAGTCCAATCTCTAGATACCTTCCAAAAATAGAAGAGCTGGGAACACTTCCCTATTCATTCAAAGAGTTTAGTACTTCCAAACCAGATGAAGACCTCACAGGGAAAAAAAAATTGCACTTTGATGTCTCTTGAGAATATGGGCAGAATTGTCTTGGACAACATTTAGCAACAGCCACATATAAAAAAATAATTATACACCATTGCCAAGTGAGATTTATCCCAGTGATGCAAGGTTTGTTTAAATCTGAAAACCAATTAATACAAAATATCATTTCCAGAGAATAAAAAATTTAAAAAAGCATTATCACCCCAATAAATATAGAAAAAAGATTTTAAAAAACTCAACATGCATTCATAATAAAAGCACTCAACAAGGTAGGAATAAAAGGTCCTTTCCTCACCTTGATAAAGCACATTTATGAAAAACTAATAGCTGTTGTATTTCAAAGTGAAGGCAGTATGCTGTACACCTAAGATGAGAATAAACACAAGGAAGTCTACTTCTGCCACTTCAATATAACATTGTGGTGATGGCTCTAGCCAAGGCAAATAGGTTTAAAAAATCTACAAAATCATTGATATTGGAAGGGAAGACATGAAATTATTTCTATTTACAGATGACTTTACCTTGTATATGGACAAGACTAGGGAATCTATTTTTAAAAAGTATTAGAACTAATAAATGAGTTCAACAATGTTACAATTAAAACACATCAATATATAAAATTGTATTTCTATAAACATAGTATGAGCAATCTAAAAATGAAATTAAGAAGACAATTGCATTTGCAATAGCATCTAAACTAGTAAATTACTTAAGAATGAATTAACAAAGCTACTGTAAATATTACACTTTAAAAACTATAAACATTGTTGAACTAAATTTTAAGAAATCTAAATAAATCTTCATGGATCTGGAGACTCAAACATGTTATGATAACAATTATCCCTACAATGATTTCAACACAATCTCTATAAGAATGCAAAAGACTTCTTTATGGAATTTGACAAACTGATTCTAAAATTAATATTGAATTGCAAGAGACCAATAATAGTCAAATAATCCTGAAAATTAAAAATAAAATAGGAAAATTCACACTTCAAAACTATTACAAGGGAACAGATGTAGCTCAAGTGGTTGCCGCCTGACTCCCATGTCCAAGGTCCTGGGTTTGATCCCCAATAGTTACTAAAAACAAAACAAACAAACAAATTTTAAAAATCCCTCTCATTGGGGAACAGATGAAGCTCAGTGTTTGAGTGCCTGCTTTCCATGTATGAGGTCCTGGGTTCAATCCCCAGTACCTTCTAAAAAAAAAAAAACTTATTACAAAGCAACTGTAATCAAGATAGTGTAGTGCTGATAAAAGTATAGACTTATAGATTAAGTGAGTAGAACGAATAGTCCATAATTAAACTTATAACTCTATGGCCAAGTGGTTTCTAACAGTATGCACAGTTTGAATGACCCCATGGAATAATAGGAAATGGGAAAGAATCGAATTTCAGCAAATTGTCCTGGTTTATTTGTTAGCCTCATGCAAGAAATGAAATTAGACAACTATTTCACACAGTAAGCAAAAGTTAAACAAACATGGATAAAATAATAAATGTAAGAGATAAAACTACAAAACTCTTAGAGGAAAAATATTTATAAATATTCATGACCTTGGATTTGCAAAGGATTCTTTGATAGGACAATGAAAATATCACTACCAACAACAAAAATGCATTAATTGGACTTCCTTAAAATTAAAAACTTGTGTGCTACAAAAGACACCATCAATGAAAAGTTAACCCACAGAATGGGATAAAATATTTGGAAATCATATTTATGAAAAGGGTCTTATACATAAAATATTTAGAGAAAACTTACATCTCAATATAAAAAAAGACAAAAAACACAAGTGAAAATGGAAAAGTCTCTGAATAGATATTCCTCCAAAGAAGATATATATATGAACAAAGAACACATAAAGTTACTCAAAGTCTTTAGTCACTGGAAAAATGCAAATGTTTGGCTCCTAGATTAGTTATAAGTAGAGTACAAACTCTCCTCTTTCCTCTCTTCCTATTGTTTGTCTGATACACTGCTCCAAATATGATGTCCACTTTTTAAAATGTTGTGCAGAATTATGGTCCAATGTAAATGATTAACAGAAATAGGTGAAAATCTGACACATCCAGATGTTGAAATTACCATTATGGGTTACTTGACATGCAATTTTGATATAGAATCAGCATGTCAAGACTTCTTGTTGAATGTAACTATGAATCTTGTCATCCAATGAGTCAAGACAGGGGAGTGCCATGTGCCCCAGGGGAAAGGGGAGGAAGGAAAAGAAAAGATCAAACAGGGAGTATTTGGTGGTCATGGGAAATGTTTTTCATTACCTTACAGTAATGGACACAAGATATTGTGAATATCATAAAAAATTATTAAACTGTACCGTCTAAATTGTAAGCTATATTGTAAACCATTGACAATGTTTAGTAGCTATATTTCACTATCTGTATAACAGTTATAACAATGCTACCATCCACATAAAAAAGGTTTTAATATGGGGTGAGGAAAGGGAAAGGAGGTTGGGCATATGAGAGTCTCTAGTATTCTGTGTGTGGCTTTGCTGTGATCTAAAACTTCCTTGAAAATTAAATGAAAATTCAGGAGACACTGGGGAGTGAGAGGGGACAGGTGCCACAGTACAGACTGGACACCTGATAAGGCAGTGATCAAAGGAAAAATGTTTAAAAAAAATTTTTTTTTATTTTTTTTTGTTTTTTCCCATTTTCTGAATATCCCAATCCTTTAGTTTAATTTTATTTTATTTCTAGTGTTTTTTTTTTAAGTTTCCATATATTTTACCTCTTTTATTTAAACTTATCTTTATTATTTCATTTTCCTGTTAATTGTATTGTGCTATTATATGGACTTTATCTTCAAGGAAGGTTTGGATCACAGAAGGGTTACAGAGGGGGCAGGAGGGGATCATTGGTGGGGGGTGTCTGGGATGGGGGTTTCATGGGAGGAAGTTCACCTGAATATACATGAAAGATATATAAAATTGTTCAAATGATCAAGGGGTGGGGAATGGTCACAGTGGGTAGACAATTACTCAGTAAATGAGGGAAAATTGAATTCCCAGCCTGGAGAGCTCTGCCACATATTCCAAGGAAGCAGCAAAAGTCCCCTGAGTCCAGGGGCAGTATCTGGCAAGGGATGATGGTCCACTGATGGGTTCTTGTTATTGATGACTAGGCTTACGAGTCTTTGCTCTTGTAATTGAAACTTAGCGTACTGTTAGGGGGTGCCTAAGGGTTGCCACCTGAGAACCTCCTTGTGGCCTCTCTCTAAGCCAAACTCAGCATATGAATGCATTACCTTCCCCCAGTGTGGGACCTGACTCCTGGGGATGAGCCTCCCTGGCAATGAGGGATTAATACCAAGTGCCAACTGGCAATACGCCTGGAAAAAGACCTTGAATAAAAGGAGGAAATGGTAAAGACAAATGAGTTCATTTGGGTAAGAGACTTCAAAGAGACTTGGGAGGTCATCCTAGAGGTAATGCTTACACACACCTCAGTAGGATCTCATAGAACACCAAAGTGGATATCACCTCACACAGAGGGGTTCCTGAGGGCTCTGGAGACACCCAGGTCTGATATAAGGGGGACTAGCTCAAGAGATTGATTCCTTATCAGTGGGCTCTACTTTGGAATCTGTGCTCCTGAGAGTGACAGAGTTGGACTCAAATAAGTCCTCCCTGCTCATGGTCCATCAGTCCCTTCTATTCAAAGCTATATGCGATGCTGGAGTTTGTAGGTGTACTTCTAGAGACTGGAGACTCTGGCCTGCCCATGTGCCAGCTGTGCCTGGAATCTCAGTGGAGCTGCAACTCCTACTCTACAGCATAATGGACTCACCCAAGTCACCTGGTGAGGAGATGATTATGGACAATGGCCATCCCAGGGAATGGAGAGAACCTGCAGCTGCAGGCAGGATAATCCCATACACCATATCCATGGGATATAAGCCCCCTCTCACTTGGAGGTGGAGTGGACATCACCACCCCAAACTCCTCAGGATTGGGGGAAAAGCTATAGACTAGAGTCGACTTAAAGGTATTCTGTTGTAGACATATTGTGATTCAAGCAATGGAAGAAATTACAACAGTGAGGTAGAGCCAGTGACCACTGAATGCTTTTGGGGCAGGGAAGGGAAAAGCAGTAGTAATACAGGTGCTTTTTCAAGACTTGGGATTTATCTTGAGCGACATTACAATGACAGATATAGTCCATTTTACATCAGCATATAACATACAGAACTGTGTGCAAGAGAATGTGGTCTACAATGTGAACTATGGTACATGCTTAGTGGCAAAGCCCCAGGATGTGTATATCCATTGCAGGTGATGAGCCACACTAATGAAAGATGTTTTTGTGGGATGTTATGGGAGGTGTGGGAGCTGGCGAAAATGGGAATCCCTGTAATTTTTGTGTAACATTTATGTAACCTAAGCATCTTTTAAAATATAAAAAATTAAAATTAAAATTAAAAAAAGAAAACAGTAGTGCTGATCTAAATTAATCACTTCTATAGACAGGAATAATCAGTACCTCTGCTCAGGCTCAGGAATAGTCACAAAATTGCACTGAGATTGAAAATTCTGCTGTCAACTAAACTGTGTGCTACATTAGAGTTTTCTTGGGACATTAAGACTGCAAACTAATAAATAACTTCATTGATTTCTTCAGGAACTTCATATGTTTTACCTATTTGGGCAAACATGTTCCTCTCCTTGGAAAACAGCCTGCATATGAAGACATGAGTTTGCTCATTCAAAACTTGCCTCACAAAACTGGTCTTAAGAGCACCCATCACAAACTTTATCTCATTTTGACCTTCAATCTTAAAGTATTATTTTGAACCTTACTGAGTATCAACCAGTTCCTATCTTGAAAAGTCTTCCTTAACTCATTTTTAACCTAGACCACAAAATATTATAAATATCCTTCATAAGCTATTACTTTGGAGTGTCTGACAAGGTTATATTCTCCATTAATGTAGAGATTTTAATTTAAAAAATAAAGGATTACTATGTCAATTTTGGTCTGGTTGTCTCAGTGGGATAAAGTGATATATTATTAAAATGCATAATGTAAAGTATAAGAAAACATGTTACAGTTTATAGGTTAAAATCTAATAATGAAATCTGTGCTCCTGAGAGTGACAGAGTCAGACTCAAATAAGTCTTCCCTGCACATGGTCCCTTAGTCCCTACTATTCAAACCTATATGTGATGCTTGAGCTTTTAGGTGTACCTCCAGAGACTGGAGCCTCTGGCCTACCTATGTGCCAGCTGTGCTTGCAATCTCAGTGCAGCTGCAACCCCTACCCTATAGCTCAATGGACTCATCCAAGTCACCTGGCGAGGAGACGACTATGGGCAATGGCCATCCCAGGGAACGGAGGGGTCCTGCAGCTGCAGGCAGGATAATCCCATCCACTGTATCCATGGAATATAAACCTTCTCTCACTTGGAGGTGGAGTGGACATCACCATCCCAAAACCCCCAGGATTGGGGGAAGAGCTATGGACTAGAATGAACTTGGTGGCGTTCTGTCGTATATTGTGATTCAAGCAATGGAAGAAATTGTAACAGTGAGGTGGAGACAGTGGCCACTGGACATTTTCGGGGCAGGGAGGGGAGAGGCAGTCAAAATACAGGGGTTTTTTGGGACTTGGGGGTTGTCATGAGTGGCATTGTGGCAACAGATGTAGGCCATTTTACATCAGCATATACCACGCAGAACTG
>JAQZBX010028400.1:0-27829 GCA_029593785.1 Cabassous unicinctus | reverse complement strand
TTCTCTATCGGATTGTCCTCCATCCCTGCTCAAATCTCCATACATAAGTTTCTAGAATTTTCCATGCAGCAGTGTCTGATGGAAGGCAGAGCCTCTTGTTTCATCTCACTCTCCATGTGTCTTGCTCAGTCCCTTTTAAGGACATTGGGAATGGCAGACAGCTTCTCAGCAAGCGCCGCAGCTTGCAAGATTACAGAGCAGTGAGGATGAAATTCAAGCCTAATGTGGACTGACAGCACATTTAAGCAACCAGAAAGGAAACATACATAGATTAGTGCCACGTGGCTCTGTGCTCTCCCCTCCACTTTCTTTCTGTATTTCCCTTAAACAGAGCCAAGGTGCCAGACTTGTGCATTTTGAGGCTCTGTTTTTTCCTGCTTCTTAGTGCTGGTTCTAATCAATTCTCTGCCATATCAGAATCAGCACTTCTCATGGGATCTAGAGGCTGTCTTCCTGTCAACCAGAATGGACTAACAATGTGCAAAAATGCCTTTCTTTGTGGATCACACTTACTGATGATGACTTCTTTCAATGACAACCCATCTTAAAATTGTTGCAATATGGAAGGAGAGTTGCAAAAATATATATATATTAAAGAAGGACCAAGTGTTTCCAAGTGCATGTGATATAGGATGAAAAAATAATGGTTTCATGCAAAAGAGAATAAGCTCACAGAGTATGCGTGCCAAGGAGAGGAGGGGCATCGAGAGGCTTTGGGGGGCAGTGAGGCTTGGGGGAGTCAGAGAAGCGGCCTCTATGTCCATGGGAAGGCATTGAAACGAGGCATGTTCATGGGCCAGCTTCATGATGAAAATTAGGGTCTGGGCAGAGAGGGCCCATCTTCACTCCTTCCTGGATATTTTTATTCGTAGAGAAAAATGTGCCTCTCAGAAAGCACTAATTGAGAACCAAAAATCAATGTGAGGGAATATACCCACCATGGTCTCTGGTCTCTCAGCCATCAAACTCCCACATAGATGCCCACCCGTCTCTCTGGCACCACCTCGCCAGCACAGAGCACCTTCACACCTCAGCTGTCACCTGAAACCCTGGGTTCCTACCTTTGAGAGAAAGTCCATTCAGTTTGGCTAAAACCTTTCAAAAGATGAGGACTGAGAACAGCCCTAGAAATATAAACCTGGAGAGCTTTTTGCCAATAATGAAAGGAAGGAAGGAATTTAGATGGGAAGATATTTTTTAATCCTGTGATTAATTTTCAATACCTCTTTAGGTCCCAGCAAAACAAAACTGATGCATGTTGTATTTCCTCACAGAAAAGAGAAAAGTTTTCAAAGAAAAATATGCAATGCTTTTTGCTCATAGGTATAGCAAACCCAAACCAATGGTAATACAACCCTCAAACAGAATGCATTCCAAAAGTTCATTTTAAGATATTGGTGAAGAACTTTGATCACCTATTTTGAAGCAAACAATTATGTACAACAAGGCTGAGTGAGGTGAGATAATGTTTTGGATCTGGTTTCCTGACAGAGTTTAACATGTTGTGCAGCTGCCCCAAGGACTTATTCTCCATTTCTAACACTGTTTTGTAGGAAACCCACAAGTTCCAGTTTCAGTGGCCATGAATTCATTGGGGAAAAAGCATCTCAGTCCGGTGCTGGGAATGAACTAGTGCGCTAGCTCCTCACCTATTCGTAATTGTCTTCTTAGAGGCATTCTGATTGGGGTATGGAACGGGGGTGGGGGTCTTTTAGATTGAGTCTGCTTGATGACTACTGAAAATAGCTTAGTCTTCCATTGAATTAAATGCTGGTAAGGCAAGGACTGCCTGGGGAGAAGACTGCGGTAATAAGGTAGTATTGGAAAACCTGGGATCCTGCTTAGCTTTTTCTCCATCATCACCTGCTGAAGCTGCAGCCTAGTCATCTACCTGTCCTCACGTGTGGTGCTCAGCATCCGGTCAGAGGCTTAGTTTTGCCATTTTAGCACTCACATCATGCATTTCCCTTCCCTGGAGTAGCAACTTGGAGACACTGATATGAGAATGATTGCTGGGATGGGGACATATCCAGCATTAAGATACAAAAAAAAAGAGGTCATCACTGGAGATGTGGTCAGCAAAGCTAGAGATAAGAAGGCCTATTTTCAGAAGAAATGGAAAGAACAAGGACTTTAGAATTAGACACACTGGGATTTGAATCATCCATCAAAGTTGAGCTTCTGAGAGCTGCCTGATTTTCCAGTTTCCTTGTTTTCTAGATGGGGATGATAATACCTCTCTCTCAGAGCTCATGAGGAAATTGGAAATTGTAAGAAAAATTATGTATGCAAAAAAACAATGTAAAGTGAAACTTACCCCAAGGAGTTGAACTGATAATTTAAAATACAATTGGAAGAGTACTTATTAATTTAGAATTACATTGGAGGGGCCATCTATTTCCGGCAAGCTGACTTTCTAAATAACCTGCACATCTAACAATTATAAAAATCTGTCAGTTTACTTAGAGCTTAGTTGTGCCAAGAATTGTTTTAAACATTTTTCATATGTTAAGCTACTGAATTCGTGCACATTCTATGAGGCAGGCAGTATCATCCTCAATTTATAGATGGGGTAACAGAAGCAGAGAGCAGCTATAAAACGTTGTAAAGTGTGTACAGCCACTAAGTGGTGGGACTGGGTGGGACAGGGACTGAAACCTAGGCAGTAATGCTGCACAGTTCACCTTATCAGCCACTATTCTGGAAATGGGTGGAAATGCTGGACACACTACAGTGGTTATTCTTTTCAACAGGTAGATGGGAAATGGCAGCAATGCCAACATTTGGGAGTGACCTGAAAGGAAAAGATGTAAGATGACCTGCAGCTTCCTGGCAGGAGAGGAGATGGGGAGAGCAGACTAGGGTGTGGGAACTGTCAGTTTGTGGCCTACACAGGTAGGGAGTTGAATCCGAGTCTATGGCATAAAATTACAATCCTCACAGGCTACATATTCAGTGAAGAAAAGTCTGACGATTAGTTCAGAAAGCAAACAAGTAGGCTTGTATGCCTTGACCCAGGCTTTGGGAGGAAAAAGTGCTTCTTGAGATGAAATTTATACTGCACAGGTGGCTTCAGGACCCAAATAGCGATCACTGGCATGGAAGTGGGCCACATCCAGAATACCCCTGGGCAACCAGAAAGAAAACACAAAATCAACCTTCAGGCACACGCCCTCAACTCAGGTCAGAATTTCCAGATGCAACACTTCACGCAAGATGAATTCAGCTCCACACTAGGAAGAGAATAAACCATGCCAAGAGTCGGGACACAATCAAATCAGGATAAGATGCTTGAGAACTTCAGATGGTAGCACTGCTAGGGGAAAACTATGAGGGAATAACATTTGAAATAACTAAAGTCATGAAGCAAAGAAATCAATGTGTAAGAAAAGTACAAGACAATGAAAAGAATATGCAAATAATTGAAGTGGGAAATTTAGTGGGTGAGGGAGCGAGGGGGTTACACAAACCATAAGAGAGAGATTATGAACTGAAGAAGATTGCTCTAGGGCTTTACTCAGTATTAGCTCATGGGGTTGGTTAAGGCCCAAGTGAGGTAGTATTTATGGAATTCTTAGAATAGGACCTGACACATAGTAAGCACTAAATAAGTGTTAGTAAAAAAATATTAAGTAAAAACAAAAGCAGTACATAGAAATAAGAAATCAAAAACATACAAGATTGCTTAGCAGAAATGGAGGGCAAAATTAGTGTCCAACATACATGTAAAAGGAATTCAAGAAGCAGAAAATAGAGAGAATGGAGGAGTGAGACACTCAAAGAGATGATGGCTAAGACTTATCCAGAAATGAGGAAAAACCTGAATTCTCTTAGCTGAAACCTCGATGAATCTTCCTGGTTAAATAAAAGACAAATCACCGAGAAGCTACAAACTCCAAAAACAAAAAAAGGGAAGATCTTAAATTTGACCAGTGAGGAAAAACAAAACAAAACTAACAAACAAAAAAGAGCAGGTTACCTACAAAATGAAAACTGGCCTGACAAAGGATTTCTCAAGGTTAACAACAGAACTCTTATGATGATATCATCAAAATATTGAGGGAAAATGGCCTTCTACTTGGAATTCTACACCCAGCTAAATCATCATTGTTAACAGTGAGGGTTATATAATCTTATAATCAAACAAAGATTAAGAAATCTCACCACTAACTAAAGCTCTACAGCAGAACAAAAGAAAGCACTTCAGAAAGAAGAAAATTAAACCCAGAAAGGGGTAAAATACGAGAAAAGAAAGCCTATTTGGTAGATCTAAATAAGCCTCATCTGCTTAAAGCAATGATAGTAATCACTATAAAGATAATTTTGTGGGCTGTGATAAAAGAAGAGCTGGTGGGTTTTGCACAGCAGTAACGCATTCAATGGGAGAGCAGGGATCTGAATTACAGTCTTCCTTGTTGAGGACTAGAGGTCATGATTCACTGTGGATCTTTTGTCATGTCAAATATGTAGGCTCACAGACAAAAAATACTTGAACAAGAATGTACTATTTCAATATTAATAAAGGGAATAAAAGGAAGCAAAGAAAATTTGCATAATCCAATAGACAGGAAGAAAAAAAGAGGACACACTCACAACCATAACGTGAGGTTTCAGTACTATTCTCAATTAATAAGGATATAGCAAATATTCACATTATAATTCATAGTTTGATTGAATAAAATGTTCATAGAACTCTGTCCCTAACAATTACAATTATTTTTTAACACATGTAGAACCATTATTAAAACTGGCCTCCTATT
The DNA here is from genome assembly GCA_029593785.1 of Cabassous unicinctus. NCBI lineage: Eukaryota > Metazoa > Chordata > Mammalia > Cingulata > Chlamyphoridae > Cabassous > Cabassous unicinctus. The sequence continues at coordinate 23,069 of JAQZBX010028400.1, read as the reverse complement.
GAGCCAAGAGAACCTCATCAAACTCTAAAGAATGAGTATCAAAGAACACATATACTAATCATATTTTAGAATGTCAACTCTAAAGAGATTTTTTATAAATATCCAAAGGTAGAGAGAGAGAAAAAGATAGAAAAACAGATTCAGATGGAGAGACACAGGTTACTTACACAGGAATGAAAATTAGATTGACATCATCCTTTTCATATGTAATTATGAAGGAAAATATCTTCAGAGTTCTCAGAAAAAATTACTTAAGGCTTAGGATGCAATTTCCTACAAAACCAACATTCAAGTATAAGACGTAATACTTCTGAGTGCAAAACAAATCCTTAGATATTTTACAAGTGACAGATCCTTTCTGGAATCACGACTCAAGATTTACTGTAGCAAAATACAAAATGAATATATTAAAAGAGAGGACGCCAGAACCAAGAAAAAGTGACATATGAAAGAATAACACCCATAAAATTTGTGATTGGTTCTGAAAAATGTTTTTGGATAAAGTAAGACAATTAATATATCTGAAAATAGTTCACAAATGAGTACAATGTGGGAGACGAATGGAGGTGGAGCAGGAATTGAGTGTGGAAAGGGTTTTGCCTTGTCAGCAGGAAGAGATGAATTCCAGACATTGATAAAGTGCTCTTAAAAGTAAAGTTAAAAATTTAAGGGTAATCTAGGAGAATGTAAGTAGCATTTAAATATTCCAAATAGAATAAAACATTGAAAGAAAATCTCCAGTGGACATGAACTCACAGTAAAAAAGAAAAATGAGCTGCACAAGGAAAGAATTCACAATGAAAAATTAGAAGATACAACAAACAGAAGCAGTCAACACCCAAGAATTTCATACTCAGAGATTATAAAATAAAGAATGTTTAGAATTAGTAAGGATATATTTTTAAAAAAGGTATGGCATTTATAATGGAAAAGAAGGCCACTATGAATAGAAAGAGGATTTGAAAAAGAACTAAAATGCGTTTCTAGAAATGAGAGGTGTGATCATAGAAAAGCAACTCGAGCAGATCAAACAGCATGGTGGATAAACCTGAAGAGAAGAATTAATTGAAAGCTAGAGCTGCAGAAATCACCAAGAATTAGACACCGAGAGGTGGAGAGGTGGGTATTTATGAAATGCACTCATTTCAACGTCATGGGAGAAGAATGTTTAAGAGACTTCTCAGAGGGCTTTGGATGAGAGGCAGTTTTCACAGAAGGCACTAAGGATTTTTCAGACCTGAAGAGTTAAGTGCGTGGTCACGTGGCAGAGCACGCCGAGGCGCACGCAGAACAAATGAAGCAAACCCACACCTAAACACGCTGCGGTGAAGTTTCTTAGCGTCCAGTACCAGGAGAAGAGCCTTCACGGCAGAGGAGGAGGGCTGATTGCTGACAGAGGGGTGACAGCTGACACAGGGACTTCATCGGTAAAGAACGAGTTTCCTTCTGAGTGCTGAGGGCAAATGACTATCGACTTAGAATTGAGAAAAGAAAACAGAAAAGGCAGAGACAGGATCACTGACAGACTCTCCCGAGTGACTTTTAGTACTTGGAGGAAACCAGTGCCGGGGACATGGAACTCAGAATGAAGGACTCCGGGGCTAGAAGCAGTGAAAGCAGTGAAAGCAGGCAGAGTGAGCCAGTCTAAGCCCTTATCGACGGGCTGAAGTGCCAATGCACCCGAGCACGTTAGCTTTTCAGGTAAGAAAATCTCCAGGCCCAAATCCAGACTCCTCCACGTGGCTACGGCGCCCGCAGGGTCTGGCTCAGCCCCACCTGCTCCTCCAGGTTCACTTTGCTCCGGCGCCTGCGGGCCCTCACTGTCCTGCGAATCAGCTGTGGCCCTTGAAGCTCGCCCTTCGCCTTCTCTGCGTTTCATCTTCCTCAGCTGTAAAATGGGTAGCACCAGTTGCTCACAGAATGTCGAGCAGCTTGAACAGAGGCTTTGAAAAGCCTTCCACCTCCCCGTGGCTCCTTGCAGGCACGACTCTGCCCCTGACCTTGGAGTTCCTGCAGGGTCCTGGACCACAAATACTGGACGCAGGGCTGCGCAGACAGCTCAGCGGGGACCTGGCTTTACTGGGCACCCCGGGAAGCCACGTCCCGTGCAAGCATAGAGGCATCTCCAGACGCTGGCCTTGGACTCAAACCCCTGCCAGCAGCACAATGTCACAGCCTTGCTGGAGGAAAACCTGTTGTCTGAAGATCTAAACTTGAAAAGGTTACTTAGGGTTGGGTTACTCTCAATTTGCTTCAGCCCCACGTCCTCCGAATGCATGGCCTGACCTTTGCGCATCCAGATGTTTTTGCACAGGAGACAGTCCCTTGAAGTCAAGTTTCCAGGGAGCGGCCCGCAGCGCAGCCGAGGAGCTCTCAGGAAAGCATCTCCTTCCTCGCCAGCTCCCGTGCTCCACAGCCCTCCTAACGGCCATCATGCTGGGTGTGCCGGTGTCTCAGCCCACGAGTGTTACTGGCCTGGGCTTCCCGCTGCTCAGCAGCAGCGCCTGTGCCATGACCCAAAACTTCTCCTTGACAGCAGCTGCCTTGAGGAAAACGGCACCGTGCTAGCCTGGCAGCCCCAGGCTTGGATGAAAAATGTATTCAGAGCAACTTTGTTAGTTTTAAAATATTAATGAGCACTTTTATTCCTACAAGGAATAATTTTAGATGGCGGTTAGCATGTATTAAAAACAAAAATTTTGACATGAACTAGAAAGTTAGAAAGTGATCTATAGCAGGAGGTTGATTGTGAATTTACGAGGTGGCAGACGTACTGCCTATCGGTGCTGTGGCTTTCTCTCCATTGCCTTTTGTTTTTATATTGAGTTTCTACAATTCCTCAGAGAGTTTTAGTCTCTCTCTCGCTCTCTCTCACACACACACTTTATTATTTTGAGAAAAAGAAAATGTGTGTATGACTCATAAGAGATGAAGGTGCAGCTTCCTTATAAACACAGTCATGTCTTGGTCATTATCTGATAATTTATAACTTTTGATTATTCAACAGGATTAATCTAGGCTTCATCAGTGAAGAAAGGCATTGCTAGCAAAATAGCTATGCATATAAATTTGCAGGCCTAAGGCAGCAATATTTTTTCAGATTCCCTCAAGCACATTCATATTACTCAGTTACTTGTCAACAATTGATATATGCTAGCTACAAGAATACATCATAGCTCTTTGTTAAAATATCAACCATTGCAATTTGCATTTCTTTAATATATTCAATAATTCAAGCTCTCCATTAATTCCTCTCATTAGCTTCCACTGACTGTAGTTGACTTACAAACATGTACACACATTCGCTCCTACACTCAGGAATATAACCCACGTGATGGATGACTTAGAAAACCTCTCACCAGCGTTTTTTGTTGGTCTCAATTTCTACCATCTGTTTAGCTCTATTATATTACTATTACTTCTCATGGCTATTCTAAAATTCCTCTGCCTCCTTGATATGGGTCAGGGGCTCTTAACCTTTTTTGTTCCACAGACCCCTTTGCCAGTCAGGTGAAAACCACGGACCCCTTACTAAGTCCACACTATACTGTGTATTATTTAATAAATATATCACACCCGCACCAACACGTGCCCACAAGAAGAATGTTTTTTGGAATTTAAATTCAAGCTCACGGACCCCTGCTCTAGGTAGAATATCCCATTTCTATAGTTTGATGAGATACAAGGGGTTTTGAGTTTTGATATTTTTGGCACACCAGAGACAAACTTCTGCTCATCCCACACCTCAGTCTACGCAGAGCATTGGGCTTGACATGGTGATCAGTGCAGGAATGCCGTTTGAGAAAATGCTAATGAAAGACACAATCCCTGGGAAATCCGTCGTGGTTTCCACCTGCTGCGGGTGAAGCTCTTCCTGTAGCAGGCTTTATCACTTAGATAAGGCGTAATCAGAAGACAGCTTTACCTGCTACTTAATCCCGAATCCCAATTCCACAGAGAAACAGTTTCCGGGAGTTCCCGTGGATTGCTGAAGAGACCTTCTGCATTTGGTGTTGTCACCCAGAGTGGTAAAAAAAAAATGCCCTTTCAGGACAGCTAAGTGAGGGTGAGGGGTTTCCAAAGCTAAGGCCACCAGATGATTGAATCCTTGGCTCTCAAGCAGAGGCGCAGGCCAGGAGCTTCCTATTTGGGAAACAGAGATTAGGTGTCGTGCGACACTGACTAGTGGTTTTAAGGCGGTCTGGCTGTGCTCGGACGCCTAAGGTTAACCCGGGAAAGGCTTAGAAGCTGAGCCTGCACACGGCAGACATGAAAGCAGAAGACAGCTGGCAAGGGACCCCCGAGAAGCAAATGCTATAAAGAAGAAGTTCTCCAAGCTAAATGGGCCTCAGGGGACAGCAGCTGGTGCTTTTCTTGGCTATTTGAAAAAGAAAGGGATGCGCTGCAGTGAGCCCAGGCAGTGCAACTGGCAGGTGTGCTTCCTGGGATGGCGTAAACGCGATACAGTTGACACTCTGCCTCCATTTTGCAGTAAGTGGCAGTAAGATTTTTTTGCAAGAAACATTGATTTTGTTCGTGAAGCATTATATACACTCATTTCTCTACATCTCAGTGGTCAAGGACAGCTGAGATGACCTTCAAGGGTAATTCTGAAGCCAGAGGAGGACTAAAGAGAGAGGAGTGGAGGAAGGAAATGGGACGTGGCATGCTCCTGGGCTAGAAGGGCAGGCTTCCCCCGTATTTGTGTCGCTCACTGGCTGAATGGCTTAGTTATTAGTTCAGCAGTTACTATGGTGACACCCTCAGGAAGGTGACAGTTTAGCTGGGTCCTCTGGACCATCCCTTAGTCTCTTGGAACCTTCATTTGAAACATGAAATTTAATTACTGAATTCTTCAGGTAGCCAGGATTGGAATAAAGTCTGCAAATGTGCTAAAATAATAATTACGATAGATATTGAGAAATTACCATATGCCAGGCACTGTATGCCTGACACCTTCTATCTTATATAATCCTAAAACCAACCTGTGGACACCAGCGCCCTGGGGAGCTCTCTCTGGGCTGCCTGGCAAAGAGAGAGCTAAAGCTACGACCCTCCCTTTCCACCAGCAGGCAGCTCTGCACCCTCTCAACCTCCTGTGGGACCAGGATTCTGGAGGGACCCCAGGTACCAGCGTTGTGGTCCCCCCAGCTGGTGCCCGGTGCCCAGGGTTGTCCAGAGCACTCTGGCTGGAGCACGCGGCTGCAGGATGCCAAGAGGAGGGGTCCCAGGTGCCACACGCCCCTCTGCCTGCGCCAAGTGATGCAGGTGAAGTTTGTCCTGAGAGCTTTCCAGGACAATCCACGGGAGGGAGTTTCTGTCGTTGTAACCGTTCCCAGTGAGGAGCCCGGGGCCCAGAGCTGGAAGCTCTGCAGGCTGGAGGCAGAGCCAGTGGTCCCTGCCCGTCTTCCTCACCCTCCTCTTTGATCGCCTCGTCCTGCGATGCTTTGGTGACTTCCTTCCTCCCCTTCAAACTGACAACACAGTCACCTACACCCATGATCTACTTACAGAACCCCCTTCCCTCTTCTCCCTCAGCGGTACATGGCTCCCCGCCGCACCCACGCACTCACACAGTGTAAAAGGAGACACGGCAGCCCTCCCTGGGGCCAGAGGAGTAGCTGCACAACCCCTTCCTTACTCGGCCATCACCTGCTTGCAGGGGGCCACTCCATCTGGTGACCACAGCGTGTGCCACCCACGGCCCTCCCGGTCACCCCTGGCCCTAAGGACTTGGCCAGATGCAGAGCATAGAGGATGCGGCCGTACCAAGGCCGGCCTGTGGAGGCTGTGCTTTGGAAGCCTTCCATGCACATGTTTTTCTGGTGTGTTTCATTGTCTGCTATGATGTTATTCTGCAAGATAATTTCTTTTGTTCTTATAATAACTTTGTATGGGGTATGGCTTCCACACTTTTTAAATTTCTTTTTAATTAAAGAAGTTATAGACTTACAGAAAAACCATGTAAAAAATAGTGTTCTCATATAACCCCCTATTGTTGATACTCTGCATTACTGTGGAACCTATAATTCATGAAAGGATATTAATACTGTACTATTAACTATAGTCCATAGTTTACACTAGGTCTATTTTTACCCATATACCACCCTATTATTAACACCTTTTATTAGTGTGGTATGTTTGCTATAACTCATAAAAGAACATTTTTATACTTGTACTGTTAAATATAGTCCATCGTTTACAACAGGAGTCACTGTTATACAGTCCTGTGTTTTATCTTATAATTTTTATTCTAGTAGCACATATATGACCTAAAATTTCCTCTTTTAACCACAGCCACACATATAATTCAGTGCTGTTAATTATACTCACAATAATGTGCTACTACCACCACCATCCAATTCCAAAACTTCTCAATGAACCTAAACAGAAATTCTGTACAAATTCAGTAGGTTTTCCTGCTGTTTGTCTGTTATGAGGCTATTCTGCAAGGTAAATTCTTTTTTTTTCTCCTTATAATAACTTTGCATTTGGTATGGTATCCATACTTTTCTGAAGCTCATTTTTATCTGAAATTTGTTTTCCTGAATCTTTAGGAGGAAGCAAATTCCAGAATTGGTTTTATCACTCCACAGAACGCCCTCTTCTGCTGTTTTGATGTCGGTTCACAAGCATGGGGCCTGTATTATTGAGCTTGTCAGGCTTTGTCCCTCCCCGTTTTTACCTGGTCTTTTGTGTCCTTTGTCTCTATGCCTCCTGTCCTACTAAATTTGGTTTATCCATCCAGGATGGCTCCTCCGTGTGGGGCGCTGGCCGCTCAGTTCCACGGTTTCAGCCCTTACATGCCCACGTTCCGCTGCTTTCAGAGTTGGCCTCCCTGGTATGCAGGGACTCTACCTGGGGTTCTCGGCTCTCAGGTCTGTCAGATGCCCCAGGGCTTCCCTTTCCTGCCCCCTCCGGGGCACTAATGCCAAGCGGGCCTTTGTTTCTGAATACTGCTGAATATAGCATCCCCTCCCCCAACACCATGTGACCTGTGTCTCCATCATCAGGGCCGTCTGATTGCACAAGCTGGGGACCAGCTGGTTCCTGAGCCCCCACTGCCCTAATCTCCCACGTCCAATGAGAAGCAGAGCCAGCGGATCCTACTCCCAAGCAACCCTCATTCCTCTTTTCTTCATCTGCAGCGCTCAGTTCAGGTCAACACCGCCTCTCCTGGGCATATTGCAAACTTGTCTCTGCCCAGCAGAGAATGCAGGGCAGCCTGAGCAATCCATCAGAAAATGAAGAGGATTGTTCCATTCCAGCACAGACAGCCTTCTGTGGCTCCTCATGGCTTCCACGAGCTGGCGCTTGCTTGTCTTCCCAGCCTCTCCCCTCCCTCTTCCCCATGCAGCTCCCCCACCCCCATGCTTAGCCATTTCCACATCCTCCCAAAATATTTCCCTTCTCTCATTTTCCTTTGGACTTTTCCACATGGGACAACAGAGTAGGATCGAGCTCGCTTCTGTGGCCTGATCATCACCAAGCTCCATTGGACGCCACCTTCCCACCCGGCCATTCTGGCTCCCTACGAGCTCACTGGGCCTGTGAGAATGGACATACCTGTAGTAAGGCACCCAAGGCAGTAGAGTAATTGCCCATTTACCTGCCCTTATCCACCACAGGATATATCGGGATAGGGTAAATCATTTTTAAGGTAGAATCAAATTTTATATTAGCAAGATAATATTTAAAACCTTGTGCTTCTTTTCATATAATTCTGGAATATTTTGTGTCTTCATATAAAAATGTCAGTTGTGGAATTTCCTGTTTTATTGGTTGACATTTTGGCCACAAGTTGAGCTTCTTGATAATATGGAAAAATGTACAAAAAAATAATTGTCAAAAGTTATGAGCCTGATATTTTGGGATAAAGAGTCAAACTTCCCAAGTCATTGAAGGTTGCTGTCTTAGTTTCCAGGCTGCTACGACAAGCCCATACACTGAGTTGTCTTAACAGCAGGAGTTTATTGGCTCGTGGTGTCAGAGCTAGAAGGCTTGCTTCTGCCTGAGGTTGGTGCCACCCTGGCAGTCTGGCAATCTCTGGCGTTTCTTGGCTTTCCCATCATATGGTGATGCCCTCTCTTTTCTCCTTTGGGTTCCCACAGGCTTCCGGCTTCTCTCTTTGGTCTTCTCTGGCTTTGTCTGAATTTCTTCTGCTTTAAAAGAGCACCAATAGTCCAGATTAAGACGTTCATTCAGTTGGGCCACGCTTTAGCTGAAAATGACTTCTTCACAAGGTCTTACTCACGACGTGTTCACATCCACAGGAATGGGACTGCGATTAAGAACATGTTTTTCCTCCTGCGGTGCATAATGCAACCTACCACGGTTGCATCAGTGTAGTCATGGATAATATTTGGCAATGACATTTTGGGATGAGAAGACAGCATCATCAGGATTGGGCACTGCCCAAGGAATCCTATTTTCAGGTGGGCGCCATGAGACCGAGAAGATACAGAAGGTGAAAGGATAGTGAGAGATCTGGGCATCATTTCATAAACAGTAATGGTCAAAGAGACAGGGCATTAAAAATATATTGAAGCAAGACATGCATGCAGAAAAGAACACACAGTTTAAGTGTATGGCTTGATGAATTTCACAAATGCTCACAACCATGTAATTAGCATGCAGATCAAGAACTGGGATGTGACAGCCCCAGAATCCTCTGGCATGTTGCCTTCTCTTCACTACCAACCCCCAGGGGTCTCTTAGCATAGCCTCTCTGTGCCTGTGCTTGCACTCAAGGTACATTGAATCCTACAGGAAATTCTCTCCTATGTCTGGCTGCTTTTGCTCAGCATTGCCTTTGATAGATTCAGCCAGGTTGTTGGGTATAGTTGTGGATCGTTCACTCTTAAAACCTGGACATTTTTAACATAGAAAACAACACCTGAAGGCTTGACATGCAGGAAAGGGAGTTCTCTTGTTCTTTATAACTGTACAGTGGTAGTAAAGATCTAATGAGTCCTGGTGGGAGATGACTGACCCCTCAATAGGGGATGGGCTCTCCAGTTATCACAGCCCCAAGCAGGAGATGGTCTGCCTTGGGAAGAGCTTATGTTTTCCAAGCTTTGTTTAGATGACTATGTCAGGGATGCTACAGAAGGGTTTCTGGGTCTGATTGTAGATTAGACTAAGTTCTCTTGCAACGTGAATATTCTGGAATTTTCCATATATAACACATTTATAGCATACCCACTCAATAGGTGAGCTGGGAGATAGAACCTGTGTACCCATGTTTATTAGACATCCCTTACGTATCCCATCAGACCTTCCAGGAATCTGTTCAGGGACCAATTGTTTCAGCCCCAGCCCTCATTCCTTGGTGTTACCCTCTGGGTGGTCTCCAACCAGGTTCTCATGGACTCATCGTAGTAGCCCCATGTCTCACGTTAGGTGTCTCATGCTTGTTTGCCTCATGACTCAGGGCTTCCCAGTTCTGCCCAAGATGAAAGTGCAGGGTAAGTAATGCAATATGGGGCTACTTTTCACCAATAGGAGTAGGATCTGGAAGATGCATTCTTCCTCTTTCCTCCCCCAGAAATATAGCACTGAGAAGCAGTCATTTATGAAGACTCTGGGAAGATGGACCCACAAGTTTTAATAAATGGCAGTACTTAAAAAAATGGTGGCTGTTTTGATAATGCAACTTCATATTGCCTCATTGCCCTTCTCCTCACTCTTGCTCCCTGGGCTTGCACTTCTTAATACCACAGACTTTGCTTTCTGAGGCTAAAGCCCTGTGCATCTCTTCTTGAAAAAATTACATTAGATGGAGATGCAAAAATGAGGCAAAGCAAAGGGATGCTGGAGCATAGAGGAGAAAGTGATTAATTCTCACTGGGGAGATTAGAAAGACTTCATAGAAGTCTTTAAGACTAGAAACCAAGTTCAGACGTGCAAGCAAATTTGAGCATCCAGGAAATAAAGTCAAGCAAAATAGAAGATGAAGCATGGGGAGTCCCCTATGCCCATGGGCCTCACATGAACATAGAACACAACTGCCTGGTGCCCTCTCCGTGTGTCCCATAAATTGAATGGGTCCAGGATGGCTGGTGAGAAGCAGGACTTACCTTCCAGCTTGAGGATGTGCGACCCATCCCGCACCAGCATGTTGAGGTTTATAGGAATACCACCGCTGAGTGATGACAGGGGAACCACCCAATGTTTAGAAACTTCCAGACTGGTTTCTCCATGTTTTAATCCTCGATCTTGCATCTGAGCAATAGCTCAGCAGAGGGGGTTAGCAGGGAGTTAGGAGAGACAGGTGTATCTGTTCTTGCACATTCCCTCCGTGGAGGAAGGCTAGGTTGCCCTAAAACCCTGCTAAACCTCTCCTTTCAAGATTTTAGGGAAGGAGGGAAGGGGTAGCATATGCTGCAGATTGATAAAGATTCTCTGACAGGGATCATGCAAAAAGGTCAAGAGAAACCCATCGGAACAGGGAAGAGATGGTGAGCTTGGCGGCCAGAGGAGGAGGAGGGAAGAAGAGCAGCTGTGGACAGTGGTCACCCACGAAGACTCCCTCCCAACCGGGCTCCAGGTTAGAATGTTCCTACATGAAAGAAGCACCCAGGAGGTTCTTGAAAGCATGCTCTGGCCTTTCGTTTGCCAAGCCCAGCTGTGGGTGGAGACTGCCATAGCTGCAGGCCGTGTGGAAACAGGAGTGAAATCAGGGAGTTCCTAGGTGGGTCTGGGCAGCTGTGCTTTCTGTGTCAAGGATGAAGTTCTTTTCCCACCTCTGTCTCTGATGTCGAGAGATAACTAAGGGTCATTTCTAGCTCACACTGAATTTTAGGTCTGGAGCAGAGATTTCTCTTGAGGGACCATACACCTGGAAATGGAGTGGAAGCTATTAGATTATGTGCCGCCCCCCCCCAAACACACACTGTCTAACCCAGGGGAGTTTTTCTATATCTTTCTTAGATTTTTAGAGGGGCTGGTGACCCCAAAAGGATTAGAATCATTGAGTTAGGAAAAAATGGCATTGTTTAATCTGACCACGACCTCAGTTTTTCCCCAAACTGGAATTCAGGAGGAAATGTGGTAGCACCAATTCTCCTGTCAATCTGCCCATATTTTGTCTTATCAGAACTAATTTTCTGAGAACTGAGACGGAACACAAAGGCCCCCTCAGGCTTGTGTTCTGCCTCATCACTGACATCAAAAGAAAATTATTTTTCTTGTCTGAATATAAAACCAAAAACTCAAACATTCTCACAGTTAGCTAACTCAAATATCAAAACCAACAAATCCAAGACGGAAAGTAAATCCTTATGCAAGACTACGTTTTCCTTTATCAGTAGGAAATATCTAGATAGGGGGCACAGAACCGCTTGCCGTCGTAACTCTGCTGAGCTGCTTTGAGCTGTGAGGAGCTACTTCATAGCCACGGCTGGGCACACTTTGCTTTCATCTTCCTGCTCTCCTGAGGGTATGTGCTGCATTGTCTAATCACTGCATCAGGCTGTAAATGATGTATTAAATAATAATAATTTAAAGAACAACTGCCATGCAGGGAACCTAGCCCAGACTGTGTTCACGGCTATTTTTGCTGCTGGAGCTCAGATGTGGCTGGGAGAGCAAAGCCTACACAGAGAGAAACTAACGAACCAGGGACAAGAAATGAGGCTTTAAAAAAAACTCAGTGTTGTTCTTATTACTTCCTCTTCCTTTCCCATTTAATAGGGAAAATGTCAGAATATTTCAACAGGAAGAAACATGTTAAAATAAATCAGATCACTTATCCTTTACAACAGGTTCTGAGCCTGCATCCAAGGAGACCAAGCTCTGTCTCCTTGAAATGGAAGGGGTGGTCCCTCAATCACTCACAGGGGCCCAGACCTAGACAGGGACCTGCAAACGCTTGTGATGAGACCTCACTACCAGTCATTGTCACTATCATTCAAACATTTGTAACACATGCCCCATGTATGTATATATGTTTTATAATCTGTTATTTCATCATGAGCCAATATCTTAAGGTATTATGTGGAGAATGAGCAAGATGATTAATAGCAATAGTGGATGTAAATCCATATTTAAAATATTTACTTATTTAAAATGGACTTGATACATTCAAATGTTTTGGCCAACTTTGTGGTCTGTATGATTAGATTATTTAACTCATTCAACAATCATTTATTTCATTATTGTCTGTCTTTCCCCAGTAGAAGATAAGTTCTGTAAGGGCTGGGTATTGTATTAGTTTCATTCACTGATGTATTAACACTGATGGGAACACCCCTGGCAAATGTACATAATTAATAGAAATGTCACATGTAAAGGATGGGGTGGCCTTTTAGTTAGGTTTTCCAAGAAAGGTTTCAATAAGAAGGTAGCATTTGACTGTGCACTCGTAGGATGTTTGAGAAGAAGCCATGCAGACAACAGACTAGTGAAGAAGGTTTCAGGCAGAGAGAAAAAAGCAAGTGAAAGGATTTTTATTAAATAATCTGCTTGAGAAAAATCTTGATTCTAAGAAAAAGCATCAGCTTTGCTAAATGATTGTTGTTTACTTATGCTAAGAAGAATAGCTGAATCATATGAGAAGAAGTTTAACTATTTAAGAAACTTCCAAATTGTTTTCCAGAGTGATTTTGCCTTTGCACCAGTAGTGTAGGAAAATTCCAGTTCCTTCACTTCCATGCAAACAATTGGTAAGTTCAGTTTTTAAAGTTTTAGCTATGTTCGTGGGTAGGTAGGGGCACTTCATTGTGGTTTTAATTTGCATTTACGTAATCAGTAATAATGTTGAGTATCTTTGCAGGTGTGATCCCGCCCCCCCCACCCCGCCCATTTATCATTAGTTTCTTGTTTCTTGTATGGATTGTGTTTCTGATGTTGTAATTAAAAAATCCTTTCTTAATCAAGTTTCTCCTGTTTTCTGCCAAAAGTTTTAAAGTTTTAGGTTTCACATTTAGATCTATGATCCACTTTGAGTTCATTCCTATACATGGTGTAAGGTATGGGTTGAGTTGCTTTTCTTTTCTTTTCTTTTCTTTTTGACATATGGATATCCAAATGTTCCAGCACCATTTATTTAGGAGACTATCTTTTATCCATGGGATTGTCTTTGCACCATTATCAAATCAGTTGTTGTGACAATTTGAAATTCTTTTGTGAATCCAGAAAGATTATGTTTTTAAACTAATTTATTCCTGTGGGTGTGATACATTTTGATTTCATTAGATTCACTTTAGATCACTTGATTAGATTGCTTTTGATTAGGCTACATCAGTGGTCAGTGAGGCATAACTCAGGTTGAATCTCCACCCTCTTGCTGGGTCTAATATAAACTGAGACACAGAGAGACACACACAGGAAAGGAAGCTGCCATACTGATCCTTCCACGGAGAGAGAGGACTGTAGGAAAACAGAGAAGTCTCGAGGCTGAGAGAGATTCCAGAGTCTGGAATCAGCAGAGCACAGAGGCATGGAAAGAGGCCCCCGAGGGGCTGGGTCCACAGGGAATCTCAAGGCTCAGGATATTTCTGTTAGCTCACCACCGCTGAACTTGGGAAGAAAGCGGAGTGGCTGAGACTGAGAGAGGAGGCTGGAAAGAGACCAGCTTTATGTCTAGTTGCTCACAGCTGAGCTCTAGGAGTTGGACTCTGAGAGACAGTGAGCCTGGAGGGGAAAACAGAGACCTAGGAATAGATTGCCCGCCATCTTGCTTCACCACAGCTAACTTTGGTGTGAGAAAGTGTCTCTGATAGTGCCTTGAGTTAGACTCTTTAGGGCCTTGTAACTGTAAGCTTTTACCCTAGATAAACCCTCTTTATAAAAGCAAACCCATTTCTAGTACTTAGCATTGGCAGCGCTTTGGCAAACTAGAGAGTTGTACATATATACTTGAGTCTATGCTTGGACTCTATTTTTTCCATTAATTTATTAGTCTGTCTTTACACCAATACCACTCTATCTTGAAGACTTTAGCTTTATAATAAATCTTGAATTCAGTTAGTGTTAATCCTCTAACTTTGTTCTTTGTTTTGGCTATTCTTAGTCATTTGCATTTCAATATGAATTTTGGAATTAATGTGTCAATTTCTATAAAAAAGAAAACCAGCTGGGATTTTGATTGAGATTGTTTGATTTAATTTTGGGAGTATTGGCATCTTAACAATATTGTGATCCCTGACCCTTTTTCACACTATAGCTCTCCATTTATTTAGGTATTCTTTAATTTCTGTCAGCATCGCCATCATTTTCAATATACAGGTCTTTCATACTTTTGGTCAGAGTTATATTCATTTCATTCTTTGCTACTATTGAAAATAGCAGTTTCTTTAATTTCAATTTCTGATTGTTGCAAATGTATAGAAATACAGTTGCTTTAGTATATTTATTTGAATTCTGTAAACTTGTTGAACTCACTGGTTCTAGTAGCTTTTTTGTAGATTCTTTTGGATTATCTACATAGATGATCATGTCAACTGTGAATAAAGTTAAATTCAATTCTTTTCCCCCCAAATTGGGTGCTCTTTTGTTTCCTTGCTTGATTGCAATGGCTAGAACCTCCAATATAAAATTGACTAGAAGTGGTTAGAGCAGACTTCTTTGATTTTTTTTCTGATTTTAGGGGAGAAACATTTAATCTTTTACCTTTAAGTATGATGTTAGCTATGTTATCCATAGGTGCCTTTATATGGTTGAGTAAGTTTCCTTCTATACCCATTTGTTGAGTTTTTATTAGGAAGATTGCTGAATTTTGTCAAATAGTTTACTGAATTTATTAGGTGATCATATGACTTTTCTTTTTTGGTTTGTACGTAGAGTGATTTTTATTGACTGATTTTAATTTTATTTTTTTTTAATTCTTTCATTACCATTTTAATTTTCTTATATAAGAGCAACTTTTTCTTATTTTTATGCTTTCTTTTTAAAATATATTTTTAAAAAGATACTTAGATTACATAAATGTTACACAAAAAAATATAAAGATTCCCATATACCCGACTCCCCACACCTCCCACACCCTCCCATATAACCAACATTCTTCATTAGCGTGGTACATTCATTGCAATTGATAAACGTATCTTGGGGCATTGCCACTGAGTATGGACCATAGTTCACACTGTAGTCTATACTCTTTCCCACACAATTCTGCGTATTATGGGAAGATATAAAATGGCCTATATCTGTCGTTGCAATGTATTGACTGATTTCTGAATGTTAATCCAATCTTGCATTCCAGAGGTAAACCCAACTTGGTCAGGATGTATTTTTTTTGGAAGTTACCAGGGATTGAACCTGGGACCTTGTACATGGGAAGCAGGCACTCAACCTCTGAGGTATAACTGCTCCCCATGATGTATTTTTGTAAATATAATTTGCTAAAATTTTGTTTAGGACTTTTGCATCTATGTTGATGGATATTGGGCTGTAGTTTTCTTTTCTTGTAATGTCTTTGTCTAGTTTTAATATCATAGTAATACTGGCCTCAGAATAAGTTGGGGATAACCACCACTTTTCAAATTTCTGTAAAAGTTTGTGTAGAATTGTTACTATTTCCTCCCTAAATTTTTGGTGGAATTCATCAGTAAAGCCATCTAGGCTTAGAATTTTCTCTGTGGAGAAGTTTATAATGAAAATTAAATTCTTTTAATGGATGTAACAGAATTCAGGTTATCTGTTTCTTCTTGAATGAACTTCGATGGTTTGTGTGTGTTGTCCACTTCATCTAAATTGTCAAAAGTATTGGTATATAGTCATTCATTGTATACTGTTGTTAACTTTTGTCTATAAAACCAGTAGTGAAACACTATCACTGATGTTAGTAAAATATCACTCTCTTTTTATTTTCTTAATCAGTTCTCAAAGAACCTGCTTTGGTTTCACAGATTTTCTCTATTGTTTCTTCAGTTTTTATATCCTTGGTTTTGCTCTAATTTTTATTTTCTTTTGTTTACTTTGAGTTATGTTTTCTATCCTTTTTATAATTTTTTAGGGTAGAAATTTAGGGCATTTATTTGAGAACTTTTTTCTTTTCTAATATTGGCACATAGCACTAAACATGCCTCCTCCCTCCCAAGCAAATTGTAGCAAATTTTATATTGTGTTTTCCAAACTTTTATATCCTTACTGATTTCCTGTCAATTATTGAGAGATCAATATTGTAATATTCAAATAGTGACTTACTTATTTCTTCTGTTTCCCAATCAGGTGGTATTTTCTTGATTATTTCAAGCTTGATTATCTTTGATTGGATGCCAGGCATTGTGAAGTTTACTTTTTTGTGTTCTGCATATTTTTGTTGTTGAGCTTTGTCCTGGGACACAGTTAAACTACTTGCAAACAGTTTGATCCTATTGGGTCTTGTTTTTCAAATTCGTTATGTGGGAATGGAGAAAGGCTGAGCTGTTCACCTCTTCTGAGACCAGACACTGCAGAGTACTCTCCATGTCCTGAGATCATGAGGGCTTCAGGCTGGCTGGTGGAACAGGCACCTCCCCAGCTCCGTGTGAGCACTGGGCACTGCCAGCTCTGCTCCTGCCCGGGGCTGGAGGGTTTGCTGGTACACATGAGTCAATCAGCACTCAGCTGCTCAGTGCTCTGGGAGACCCTCTGTGGATCTGTGCTCCTTTCTGTCCTGCTCTGTCCGCGTGCTTATTCTGTCATGTAAACTCTGGCTGCCTTGATCCCCCTGGATCTCAGCTCCATCTTTCAGCTCAGGTAATTTTCCATGCCCCACTTGTCTCTCCCTCTAGGCGGTGAGCCGTGGCAATTGCAGGGCTTGCCACGTTTGTTTCACATTTGTCAGGGATCAGTTTCCTTCGTTGCCTGCTTTCTAGTGTCCTGAAAACCATCACTTCATACATTTTGTCCATGTTTGACTGTTAGAGGGGAAAGGATAAATTTGGTCTCGTGGCTCCATGTTGGCCAGAAGTAGAGGTTGAGAAGCTGGGTCCTTATGGAGGTACAGATGAAGGGGTCCTCATTGCCCCCAGGAACTGTTTCCCCACTGGCCTCTGCTAGGGAGCAACTGCAGTGGATTGTTCTGCTCTCTGGACTAGTGACCACGGAGGTGCAAAGTGGTGTCTCTGTGCATATATTTTTGACGCCAGTTTTCTATTTTGTGAAAGACAATTAAGTAAAATGATATAACACAATGTTTTAACTTAGTTTGCCCATTTAAACTGCAAAGCATAGCGATAAATAAATAACCCCACGAGGTGCCCCTGGCAATGGCTCCTGGCTGTGGCTTCCCTCAGGGTACAGATCCATCAGCAGTGACATGTTGATAGATCCAGAGCTCGATTAGAGACCTGTTATCAAACAGTAGCGATGGCTGCTTCCTTTCTAATTAAAATTTAATACCAACAGAAGTTCTTAAATTTCCTGTCACAGCCCACCGTCTCAGCTTGCTCATCTCTCTGGGACCCACATCTGACCTTGAAAGCTTTGCTGTGGATAAACCCAGACAGGCTTCTTTCTCTCCCAGGTGCCCCACTCGCATTACTGAACTCACTGATAGGGTTTTGATGCCCTCAGAAATGAAACAAAGTGCTTCACAGGGACTGCTGGTACACCTCGACATCTCAGGCAGGTATTATGTTCACACTCATCCTCTGAAATATAGAGAACCAAGTGTTCCTTTCCTAAATCTTATTGGGCATAGAGGAAACAGACATTGCTTTTGTTCAGCTTCTCCTTAATAGGACAGAAACCATTTCAATAATTTTCTAAACAAAGAGAAACCTTGCACTGGATAATTTTTTAAATGTTCATAGAACACAATGGCTGGCTAATGGTATCAGTTCCATCCAGGGCTCTTCCCTTCACCCAAGGCTGAATATAATAAACTCCTCACAAAAGGTCTGTATAACTAAGATTTTTTTTCTATCAATTTAAACTATACCTCAGGACCTTGAATACATATATCAATCATGTTAATATAATCCTTCTTCTGTCAAAATTATTTCCTATAATTTTTCATGGGCAAAGTTTTAACTAAGTAATAAATCCAATGCCTGTGCAAATTTTCTCTTAATAAATTCATGTGGGAACATTAGTAGCAGCAGTGCCCAATTCAATCTTCATCTTCCAGAATCTTTACTGCTTGAGCTCCTATTTTCAGAACAAATTTTTCACCAAGATGTTAGCTTTACATATTGATATCTTCTACCCCCAAGTTGAATTAATGAAAGCCTCAATGGTGGGAAATGACCTTCAATAAATATGGTTTCGCATTTTGCATCCTTTTATAGTTTTATAGAAAACACACCCTGTGTGATGCTATTAAGTGTTTCTGGTTGGACTAAGAGAGCAAATTGTTTTAGGAGGTGGGTGGGTGCAGTTGCACAGGTACATGGTATAAAATTTGAGATATAATTAGCAATAAAATTAACAAATAAATTACATCAATCTTAAGTGTTTAGTCTGATGAATTTTGGCAATTGCATATACCTGTGTAACCATACCTAAACCAGGAATTACAATATATCCATCTTCCCCGAAAATTCCATTTTATAATTTTCCAGTCGAGTACCCTGTCCCTGTAACCACAATCTTATTTTTATCACCATGTATTAGTTTTGCTTGTATTTGTATTCCTTTATGTTTAGTTTCTTTTGCTTAACATAGCATTTTTTTTGAGATTTATCAATCTTGTTGCATGTATGAGAATGCTGATTCTCCATTTTACGGATATACCACAAATAGCTTATCTGTCCTTCTATCAATGGACATTTGAGTTGTTTCCAGGTTTTTGTAGCTCTAAACATTTTTGTGCAAGTCTTTTGTGGACAGATGTTTTCATTTCTCTTGGGTGAAACGTTGGAATGTAATTCCTGGGCCAAAGCATATGTATATCTTGAACGTTAGTAAAAATAGGCCGACACATCACCAAAGTGCATGTACCATCCAGCTCTCCCACCAGCTGTGCATAAAAGTCTCAGTTACTCTACATCCTAGCTAACATTTGGTGTTGTCAGTTCTTTTGATTTTATCCATTTGATTTATCTATTCCAGTGGTTATCAATTCTAGTAATCTCTCACTATGGTTTTAATTTGCATTTTTCTGATGATCAATGAGGTTAAGCACTTTTCCATATTTATTGCCTTTCTTATATTTTCTTTTCTGAAGTGTTCAAGTATTTTGCAGATTTTTAAAATGTTGTATGCATATGTTTTACTGGTGTGTAAGGCATGCCTGGTGGTTGAGGATGGCTGTTGGCTCAGCCCTCACCATGCTGTGGCTTGGCTTTCTTTTCAGCATGGTGGCTTGGTTAAAGAGGGCCAGGTGGGTGTCCTGTTGCCTTTTATGACTTACCCTGAGAAGTTTATAGCATCACCTGACCTACGTGTTTATCTGTGATTATTATAGTTGTATGCTAAGTCTTGAATTAGGAAGTGTAGCCCTTGAACTTTGTTCAGTTTGGAGATTATTTTGCCTATTCCATATTGTTTGCATTTCCATATACCTTTTAGAAAAATCTTGTCTATCCCTTTAAAATAGTCTCATGAAATTGTGATGGGATTTCCTGGAGCTATTTATCAATTTAGGAAGAATGAACATCTTAACATTGAGCCTTTCAATTTCAAGAACATATTGTACCTGTCCATTTATTTATGTCATCTATACACTTTCTCTTGTGCTTTGTAGTTTTGAGTGAATTTTGCCTGGTATACATTTTGTTAAAATTATACATAAATGTTTTATATTTATGATGATATTGTAAATTATGCTATCTAATTTTTCTTTTCTGCTTGCTCATTGCTAGTATGTAAATATGTAATTTCCAATTATTTGGAGGAATTTTCCAGATACATTTTTGTTCCTAATTTTTAATTTAATTCCATTTTGATCAGAGAACATGCTCTGTGTGATTTCAGCCATTTAAATATTTTTGACAGTTGCTTCATGGCTAAGCATATGGTCTGTCTTGGTGAGTATTCCATGTACTTATTAAGGAATATTTATCCTTCCGCTGTTCTGTGGAGGGTTTTATAAAGGCCATGATGACGTTGGATGATGGTGCTCTTTCACTTTTCTCTCTCTTTGCTGGGTTTTTTTTTTTTGTCTACTTAGTCTATTAATTACAGTGAGAGGAGTGTTGATATCATCAACTATAATTATGGATTTATCCATTTCTTCTCTCAATTCTCAGTTTTTGCTTTACGTATTTTGATGCACACATTTAAGATTGTTCTTTCTCTTTGATAATTGAGTCCTTTTTTATCATGAATGTTCCTCTTTATTCCTTTTTATCTTTATCTTTATTTTTTATTCTTTGCCTTAAAATTTACTTTGCCTGATATTAATATAGCTAATGCATCTTTATTCTGATTAGTGTTTTCAGGGCATACCCGTTCTATCTTTTGAGTTTTAACCCATCCGTGTCTTTACAGTTAAAGCGTTTTTTCTAGGTGGCATATAACTGCATCTTACATTTTTGTTTCAATCCAGTCTAACAATCTCTGTTTGGTTTTTGGGTGTATCAAGACCATTTACAATAATATAATTATTGACATGGCTATACTATTGCTCTTTATTTATTTATTCTTTCTGTTGCTTTTTCCTTTTTCTTCTTTTCTTTACTCCTTTTTGGATTAATTGAAAGTGATGGTGTGCAATCTGAGAAGCTGAGACTTCTGCCTTGCTTTTTCTTAGATCCCTTGCTTTGGAGCAAGCCCCCTGCCAGTTCATGAGGAAAGGTCCACATGGCAAGGCATTGTGGCTTCCAGACAACAGCTGTGGGAGGTTGCCGTCTTGGCAGGGGACCCCCAGCCTTGGTCAAGCCTTCTGACAGATGAAGTTCCAGCCAACAATTTGACTGTGACTTCGTGAGAGATGCTGTCCCAAAAACACAAAGTTAAACTGCTCCTGGATTACTGCTCCTGAGAAACTGTATGAGATAATGAATGTTTGTTGTTTTAAGCTTCAGAGTTTTGAAGTATTTTGTTACACAGCAATGGATAGCTAATACATCTTTTGACATGCCACTTTTCAAAATGCCATGGGGCTATTGAAAACAATGTTTTATAAGATTAGTCTATGGAATGGAGATATACTCAAATTGTTTTTAGCAACAGAAGCTGACACAAAGTTGTATATAATATGATCCTAATTTCTTTTAAAATTATAAATCTCTACAAAGACAGTTCAAAGAAAACAGCAATTAATACTTGATGGTCAGATGATTATTACAATTGTAATGACTTCATCACTTTATCCCATAGTCTGAGATTGAATCCCACTTACTATTTGTGCAAGAATAAATCAATTATTTAAGTGGCTAAACCTCAGTTTCATCATCTGTATAATGAGGCTAATAATATTGCCTATTTCATGGGGTGTGTGGAAAAATAAATGAGTAATGTATATAAAGTGCAAAGTTTCTAGATTGTAATGAGAACTTAACAACTTTTGGTTATATTTACTTATATCTCAATGCTTTTCTGTAATTCACACATTTTCTAAAATGTATTTGAATACATTTTATTACCATAAAAAGTGCTCCTGAAAAATACTTCATTGAAAATTATCTTTTTGTAACATTGTGTTTCTTTGATATACTCTAGCTGATAATCCTAGCAATCTAGAGATTGCCAACAAATGTCATATTTATTTCCTAAACAGCTATATCCTGTGTGCCTAGGTGAAGAGGACAAAGTTATAGACCAGGGGTTCTTAACCTTTTTTGTTCCACAGACCCCTTTGTCAGTCAGGTGAAAACCACAGACCCCTTACTCAGGCCACACTCTACTGTGTATTATTTAATAAATGTTTCACACCGACACCAACACATCTCCACAAGAATGTTTTTTTTGAATTTCAATTCAAGCTCATGGACCCTTTTTTAAGAACCCCTGGTATAGACAATGTTTTTAAAACTGTTGAGATGCAAACCAGAGTTGCAAATAATTTTCATCTAAGAGATAATATTTTGAAATAAAATCTACATGACCTCTAGCAAAAACATAGCAACCAGCAGTCTGGTTTGATGACAACAAAACTGAACCAAACACATTGTGTTAGTTTCCTCTTGCTGCCATAACAAAGGACCACAAGCTTAGTGGTTGGTGTGGTGGAGCTCTGGAGATGAGAAGCCTGAAGTTCCACGGGGCTGAAATCAAGGTGTCTGCAGGTGGTACTCCCTCTGGGGACTCCAGGGGGCAGTCTGTTTCCTTCCCTCCTTCAGCTGCAGGGGGCTGTCTGTTTTCCATCTTCAAAGCGCCTCTCTCTAACCTCTGCTTCCATCATCTCCCCTCTCTGGCTCTGGCTTTCCTGCCGCCCTCTTATAAGGACATTCACATTTGGTCCCACCTGGGTATTCCAAAATAACTCCCCTTCAGAAAATCCCTAAGTTAGCCATTTCTTCAAAGTCCCCTTTGCCATGTAAGTTAACATAAGTAGAGGTTAGGGGATTGGGAGCAGGGTATCTTTAGGGACTGCTGTTCAGCCTACCACATACGCAAACAAAAATCCACAAAGACACAGACACACACACAACATTAACTCGGTCAATAATAAAACAAAATCTCCGTTTATTCAGTAGCCCACATACCTGCCTTCTGTGTCTTGAGCTCTGCTTTCCAGAGAGGGATAAGATTCATTCTTTGAAGAATTCCTCATCTTTTGGAGCTCTTTCAGTGAAAAGTCAAATGACCAACCTGTGGACAGGTACCCCAAGAACGAATGCTGATTTCAGGGGCTGGTTGTCTTGAGCTCTGTTGCCAGGCAGACCTCAGCTACCCTTTAATCTTTTTACCCAAGTCCTCAACTTATGAGTGATGAGATGAAAAAAATCAATCACTCGACTAGCTTATGGGGAGTGGCAGCGATGGTTAAAAATCAGCCTTGTGGACAATTCGGTTGTATAAGCTTTTCTTGGATAACAAACCCCAGCAGTCCTGGAAAATGGAGACAGTGTGTTCCATGAAATTCTCTTACAGTAAATCTCCTGGGCCAGCAGGGACATTTTTACATGAGCAGGGCATCTCACCACATGAACTGTGCCACGTCCACCGGGCATCTCACCACATGAACTGCGCCACGTCCACTGGGCATCTCACCACATGAACTGCGCCACGTCCACCGGGCATCTCACCTCATG
>JAQZBX010028399.1:0-27854 GCA_029593785.1 Cabassous unicinctus | reverse complement strand
TAGAACCTTTTGATGAGGCTACTTTGGTTAAGGTGTGGCCCAGCTCAATCAGGATGGGTCTTAATCCTACTACTAGAGTCCTTTATAAGCAGAATAAAATTCAGACAGATAGAGAGGAAGCCATGGGGGTCAAGAAGCTAAAGTTCAGTGGAACCCAGAAGAGAAGGGAGGGGCCAGAAGAGGCCACCATATGCATTTGCTATGTGACATAGGAGCCAAGGACCAAGGATCACTGGTAGCCAGCATTGTCTTGATGAGGCTTTGATTTGGACTTCTAGCCTCAAAACCGTGAACCAATAAATTCCCATTGTTTAAGCCAACCCACTGCATGGTGTATTAGTCAGCCAAAGGGGTGCTGATGCAAAGTACCAGAAATCTGTTGGCTTTTATAAAGGGCATTTGTTTGGGGTAGAAGCTTACAGTTACCAGGCCATAAAGCGTAAGTTACTTCCCTCACCAAAGTCTGTTGCCATGTGTTGGAGCAAGATGGCTGCCAACGTTCAGCCTTCCTCTTCCTCTTAAGTCTCCATGGTCCCAACTTCTTCCAATATCAGCTGTAGACTGGGATAAGTCTCGTCTTTCTCCTGGGGCTCGATTCACTCCAGGCTCAGCTGCTCTGCTCTCTCCCATGTCTTTACTTCCCAGGATCCAGCTCAAAAACTCCAACCTCCCTTCTCTGCAATGTGGTTTCTCTGTGAGTCCCTGCCTACCAAGGGGGTGGGGACTCAACGTCCTGCTGACGTCACCCAATCAAAGCCTTAATCACTATTTAATCAAGTAAAGTGAAACCTCCGACAGACCAGGTTACAAACATAATCAATATTTCTTTTTGGAATTCATCAATAATATCAAACTGCTACAGAGTTCCTTCACTTAACTACTGCCTAAGACATGCCTATAGAAACAATGAGTGAAAGAAAAAGAAGAGTGACGAGACATCTAGAATTCACCCTGAAGAAGCCAGACTTCTCAGAGTGACACTGTGACTGGTGGAAAGGACCACTATCAGTCAGGATAGGCTGGGTTACCATTGGGTAACAAATGACCTTCAAAAATCTCAGTAGTTTACAGCAATGGTTCTTTCCTTGCTTAGGCTACAGGCCAATCACAGGGTAGCCATATCTACAATTCAGACAAGTGAAGAAAGATGGATGGATGGATGGATGGATGGATGCTTGAAAGATCTATTCATAGCATACTACAAATACAGCATCTCAAATCAGTAAGGAAATGATGCCTCTTTAATAACTGGTTGGAACACACTGTCCACATGGCAGTTATCTATTAAAATTGCAAACATATAATGGCTTCTAAAACCATTAGAATCTTCTTTATTTCCACAGGAAAGGAAACAGGAGCCCCAGCAGGCACGTGGTTGTGAGTGTTGCACTCTTCTCCACTCCCACAACCCAAACCACCATGCCCTCCTCTCTACAGTACAACCCACCTGAGGAAGGCTTGTAGGTTCTAGAGAAGTGGGACTGAAAAAGCCATTCTGCAGGAACCCACATCAGAAATGGACAAAGTGCTGCAGACCCCTAGCGTCGGTAAAGTTTGAGTGTCCTGCAGGCATATCAGGGCAGTCTACGCAGCCTTTGCCCCTGGAAACCAGGAAGGCCCTTCGCGTGCACGACAGACTCTTTCCTGTTGAATCAAGTGCTATCTGGTGTGGCTCAGTGGTTGAGCCCGGCTTCCCACACACAAGGTCCCAGGTTCAATCCCTGGCCCCGGTACCTCAAAAAATATTAGATTAATAGAAAACCAGCTCAATTAGTTTTAGAATTTTCAAAGCTGCTTAAGTGAAGAAAATGTAGTAAGCACCTTTTCCAGCTGTCACTGGCCTCGCTGGCTCCCCACCGACCAGGACAGTCCTTCCCACGCCCACCTCGAGGCCTCTGCTCAGGCTGAGCTTTCCATCCTCTCCTCATCAAACCGTGCCTTCCTCTCAGGCTCCATTCAAGCCCCGCCTACTCCAAGAAGCCTCCCCAGACTTCCTAACCCACAAGGAGCGCTCCCTGCCTCTGAGCTCCCTCTGCCCCTGATGCCAACTCCATCCTCTACAGATTTCCCAGGTTCGGGGCTGGAGACTCTGGGCGGGTCCTGTGGTCCCCAAGGGCAAGACGGAGTCCTCTGTCGGCCTGGGGGCTTCTGAAGGGCAGGGTGGGGGTAGCTTCCACTGCTCCCAGCCCTCACCACCCAGCAGAGTGCTGGGGAGCACCCAGAGTGAAGGGAATCCTGGTGAGAGAGGCAGAGAGGTGAAGGAATCATGAGAACGGAGGTGCAGGCGCCCCGCCTTTCCATCTCCCCCAGGCCTTCCTCAGAGCAGGAACCTGGACTTCCCGGTTCCCCACCCAAGGTCTGCCGAGGAGACATGTGCCCAGGACATGTGACACTCCCAGAGGACCGCATCTTCCAGGGGAACAGGTGAGGTTTGAGTTGTGGAGAAGGAGCCGGGATAAGTCCTGGCTCTCCCCCATGCCCCTGGACACAACAGGCCTGAGTGGACCCTTCCCTGGGGAACTGAGGCGGCAAATAGGAGGGGACCCCGTTTCTGCACCCCACCCAGCCCCTCTGACATAGGCAGTGACAGAGTGAGGCTTCCTGCCCTGGGCTGCCTAGAGGCACTGCAGGCCCCTTGGTGTCCTGGGGTAGAAGGAGCAGATCCAGGCCTCACCCTCCCTGTCACAGACCTAGGTCTTCGGCTCAGACTCCTCACCTGGGGCTGAGGCCCAGGCTCCGGATGGGGCCCTGCTTCCCTAAAATGAGGGTCCCTGGGCCTGGGGGCTGGGCTGCAGCCCTGTGGCAGGCTGCCAAGCGCAGCCAGGCTAGAGTTCAAGTCCTGCCCCACCTCTTGCTGCTCTGGGCCAGTTTCTACTAAGAGCGTAGGGACAGACGCGCATCCCCAGGCGGGCAGTGGGAAGGCGGGGCACTCGGTGCCACTTACGAGCCCTCAGAGGGAAGCCCTGCTCGTGCCACTCTCCTCCTTGTCACACCTAAACCTAGGAACGCATTTCTGCACCTGACGTGGGGTGGAATTGAGGCCCTGTGGGCAGAGCCTCCGAGAGCCCTGAGAAAGCGAAGCTGAGCAGCCGCACCCAGGGGCGGCCGGCTCCTCGCTAGACGAGGGAGCGCACCCTCCAGCCAGCTGTGCAGCCCGGCGGGCCTGGCCCCACTCTGGGCCTCCGTTTCCCATCTGCACAGGGGGGCCTTTAGGCCCCTCCCCCCACAGTTGCCCTGAGGCCTCAGCCACTGAGGGAACCATGGGACACGTTGGATAAAAGGAATAAATCAATAAATAAATCCTTAAAAAAATGTATACGGGAGGAAGATTCGGACTATAGTTGGTAGTAATACTTTGACGATGCTCTTTCATGATTTGTTAACATTTTCACAGCAATGCAGGGTGTTTGTGGGGGGTGATGTGTGGGAGCCCTGTATGATGTTATGCATGTTTGTTTTGTAAGTTCACAATGTTTACTGAACACTTACAGTTTATGTATGTTCATGTATAAATGATATACTTCAATAAATTGTTTTTTAAAAAATTGGGGGCCAATTTTTATAATTTGCCAATTTCCATGGTGCAACTACTCTGGCACAACACAGTCCCCTGGATTTCCACTGTAGAAAGTCTCTTAGGGGGAAGCAGGTGTGGCTCAATCGGTAGAGCTCCTGTTTACCATGTGGGAGGCCCCGGGTTCGCTTCCTGGGGCCTCCTTGTGAGGGCGGGCCGGCCCGCGTGGCGCAGTAGGCTGATGCAGCAAGACCTCAAAACAAGGGGGAGATAAGCAGACACAGAAAAAACACAGCAAATGGACACAGCAAAACACAAGCAGCAAGGGAGGGATAAATAAATAAACAAATCTTTAAAAAAAATAAAAAAAAAAAAGTCTCTTAGGCATCACTAACCTACCTGAAATCAACCACATCTGCTCTTCAAGAAGAAAGAAGTGTGACAGATAACAGGGTGTGATGGTTGAGTTCATATGTCGGCTTGGCCAGGTTCTGGTGTCCAGTTGTTTGGTCAAGCAAGCCCTGACCTGCTTGTTACTGTGGGGGTATTTTGTGGATTTAAATCATCGGTCATTTGATTGCATCTACGGCTGATTACATCTGAAATCAATCATCAGTGTGAGAAGTCTCATCCAATCAGCTGGAGGTCTTAAAGGAAGACTGATTACAGCAGTCAGAAGGAAACATTTCCATCTCTGCGTCAGCCAGCCGGCTTCTCCTGGGGAATTCATGGAAAACCATCAGAGTTCCCAGCTTGCGGCCTGTCTTACGGAATTTGGCCTTGCCCATCCCCACAGTGGCGTGAGCCAATTCCTATAAACAATATTTCCATTATGCATCTTTATTTCCTGTCGTCTGTTTCCCTGCAGAAGCCTGGCTGCTACGCAGGGTAAATGCAGATAACAGGGTGAATGCTCGTGAGCTCCTGCCCTTTTTCCTCTCAGAGAGGGGTGCCCGGGCCTTAACCTAGGTTGCCCCAGAAGCAGACCCTAAGACCGAGGTTCAGTGAAAGTGGTTTATCTGGGAGGTGACTCCAGAAAGCACCAGCAGGCATGCAGAGAAGTGGGACAGGGCAGGACGGAAGTCACAAGAGGGTGCCTTAACGAGGGCTCATCCCCTGGCAGCAGGCGCCCCACCCGCTGAGGTCCAGGCTTCTCTGGGGAATGCTCATTCCCCAGGACTCCCAGTCTGCCCGGAGCAAAGAGCTGCAGATGCATACAGGCTCGGAATGGTGAGTGGGCAGGACACGGGCGGAGCGGATGGGAGCTGAGTGTTGGCGTGGGTCTCCTGGCCGCATCCACTCACCCCCAGAGCAGCAGTCTTGTTTTTAATGGGACCATTTGACCCCTAAACACAGGCCCACAGCATCATCGGCTGTCCAACTGTGTCCCAACGCCAGAGGAAAAGCCAGGTGTGGTGGGCTTCTCCAGAGTTAAGATTTTCGAGGGGAACTGGGGCCTTCTGGGAATTTCACCGGCTGGCTGACTTTAGAATCCAGCTGGCCACGAGTCCATGTCTGCAGGTGTTTAATAAAATGCCCAACCCCTCCCTCAACCATCACCCCCTGTGAGCAGGGAGGGCTCCAGGGCATCCCACCACTGCACACAGTAGGTCTCCTCAAGTCCCCGCTGGGTGTGGAAATGAGGAGGGCACAGGGTCTGCGGGACCCGGGGAGGGCCCCTGAGAATGCACACGCTGTCCTGCCCACCCACCGTCTCTCAGTGCACACGGCACGGGGCCTCCCGGAGTGGAGGACTTGGTTGAGGTGAGTGAGCGGAAGCAACACAAGCGAGATCAAAGCCTGGGGGAAGCTGCTTTGACAAGAGTTTATTTCTCAGGGGCCTGAGCCAGGGCAGGGCGGACTCTTAAGTCTCTGTCCTAGGTGCGAGGTTCTAAAAAAATTCCTTGATCCTCTTGCCGATGTTCTCAATCTTCTCACCAAGCTTCCGCCCACCTTGCCGGATGAGACCACCCAAGCCATATCTCTTGATACGTTGAGGCTACGAACCAGGAGGAAACGGGCTCCTTGAGGGGGATGGCCTCCAGGGCAAGCCAGGGTCCCTCCCCAGCTAGGGAACTCCCCTTTCCTGGGCCACCTCCGAAGCCTGGAGGCCCCAGTTTACCCTCTGGCTGTGACCTTTGGAGCATGTGGTTGAACCCCTGCACCCAGTAAACAGATAAGAAAATCAGGGCCCTAGCTAGATGGGAAAGAGTTTCCCAGGGTCCCAGAGCAAAGCTGGGAAGGTGACAGGAGGCTGAGAGCGCAATTCCTCTAAATCAGTGGTTCTCAAACTTCAGCTGGAGTCAGAATCCCCTGGAGGGCCAGGTCCCACCCCCAGAGCCTGTCGGGAGCCTAGGTGGGGCTGACACTGTGAGAACCACTGCTCCAAGGGATTGCAGCTCTAGATGCTTCAGGTTCAAGTTGACAAGGAGCCCAGGGTAGGAGGGGCTTCTCTGCACTGGGTGGGGCAGTGGTTAATTGGTCCATAAAGCGTTGCCATGTGCCCCCCCACCCACCGACCCCCCCAACAGACCCTGCAGCCCAGAGCCAACCACTTACCTCGTCACAGTTGATGTCAAAGTAGCCCGTGGCCTGGTCCAGGATGACAGTCCCCAGGCACCGCTTCACCAGCTGGGGAGGGGAGGCTTGTGGTCAGGCTGCACCCCCCTTGCCCTAAACTCCCAGCCCCACCCCAGGGGCCCGTATGCACTTCCTCAGCCGCCAGCCCCCAGCCTCACCCCGTTCTCCTTGAAGTCACACTGCTCGGGCGGCTGCTGCGTGGTCCTGGGGCACACCGTCTCCTTCACCGTGAAGCTCACGGGCTTTGGGATGAGCGGGTCCTCATCCTGGGCACGGGCGGGATGTGGGGAGACCCGGCTCAAGCCCATTCTTACCCTTCTGATCTCTGACTCCCCACCCCCCACCGAGAGAGCAGCCCTTCAGCAGCACCCACAGGGTGCCGGGCGGTGGGCTCGGTGCATGGGTGCGGAGGTGAGGGGCACAGAGCCCATTCCTGCTCTCACCGAGTCCACGGTGAGCGGGCGCAGACCTCCAACAAGCTCTAAAGAGGAGCGCCCCCTTCTGGGATGAAAGAAATCAGGGGGCTTCCAGGAGGAAGCCTCCAGCCTGGGCAGAGGCCTCCCGTGGGGGGCGGGTAAGGGGAAACCGAGGAGACTTAAAGCAGGGCACGTCGCTCTCTGAGCCAGTGACCTCACCCTTGCCCCTGGAGCTCCCAGAAACCCCTGAAATTCCAGAAATCACCCCGCAGCCTGCACAGCAAGGATTCCAAGGCAGGAATCTCTCTCGCTGGGAGGGACACATGCCCGGAAGGTTTCCTGGGGGAGATGGGACCATATTTAAAAGGGGAAGCGCCTTCCTGCAGGAGGTGCAGGCGAGCAAAGGCCAGGCGGTGGGGTTGGGAGCGACAGTGCGGCCAGGCTGGTGGGAGCAGACCCCGCCACCATCCACTCACCCCCTTGGGCTGCAACTCCAGTTCCAGGAGGCGGTAGAAATTGGCTTCCAAGGACCTCTGGTTGAAGGCGGCCACGGCTCGGAGCACAGCCTCCTCGTAGCTGAGGGCCTGGGCGGCGGCCAGGGGCATCACCAGGCTTAGCAGCAGCAGGGCCCAGCGCCCCAGGGAGGCGCTGCCTCTCTGCATCTCCATGGTCCCCGAGTCTGCCTGCCCCCAGCCTCAGGAAGCCCCCTTTATGGCCAGCCTGAGCCTGATGCAAAGACCCCCTTCCTGACCCTCCCCCTCACCCGCCGCCTGCCTGGGTGTGAGCTGGGGGTTGCCTCAGCCCCCGCTGTTGCCTCACAGGGCTTGCAGAGATGTGGGGAGATGGTTTCTCCACCTCCCTGACAGCGTCTTGGCCTCTCCTGGGCCCCACCGGGGGATGTCATAGCCTGGGTTGCTCAAGAGGGCTCAGTCCCCCAGCCAGGCACCCAGTCCCCACCCGACTTTCACTGTGGCCTCAAGAATCAGGGTGATGGATTATGCTCGCCACTGAATCTCCAGCTGCAGGCCCTGCCTGGCATGCAGTAGGTCCTCAATTAATGTTTAGTGAATGAATAACAGTACCCACCTCCCACCCAGAGGCTTGTCTAACCAGCCAGCCCTACGGGAGAAGTTGCCTCTTGGGTTCAAGTCCACACCACCCTGCTCTCTGGCCCACTGCCTTCATCCTACCAAAACCGTCCCTGGCCCCCTCTAGACGGGGCCTGCCGATCCGGCCCCGCCCCAGCTGAACCCGAGGAAGGGTTGTCTACACTTGTCGACCCGCTTCCTCACTCTCTCTCACGCTCAAGACCCCGCAGCCTGGCCAGCCCTCGGGGATCCAGAGACCACCCTCAAGCCGAGTCTTCATCGAGCTTGCTGAGGCTCTGCTGGCCCCTCCTTCCTCCTCCTGTCTCCCCTGACGGTGCCCACCCAGTTTCCCTGCTGCCCTCCTGATGGCTCCTGCTCTGTCTCCTCGACGATCGTGCCTGGACCAAGTCCTCACATCTCATCTCTTCTCAGGACACCACTTACAGTGGACAGACCACCTGGCCTGCAGCCCCCAGTTTGAGGCTCCCCTTACCTGCTGTTCTGCTGGGGGCTGCTTCACGGGCCCTGAGCTGGAAGACTGGGGAGCACTCCGCCTGCTTCTGCCCCTGTGGACACTCCCCTCTGGCCTTCCCCACTGCAGCGGCCCCGTTTCCTGCCACCCTCTTCTCTCCCCTGAATGATGGCCACAACCTCCAGACTCCACCACCACTAGGCTCCAGGCTCTCCCCAAACTGTAGTCCACTCTCTACACCATTGTCCAGGGGCTCCTTCAAACCACTGACTTGTCCATTCCACCCCCTGCCTTCCGGAGCCCAGGATCAGGGCCTTGTAGCTTCCTGTGGCCCTCACTCCCATCCCAGCACACCCAACCACGCCAGTTTCTCTGAGCCTCGTGCTCTCTCTCCCTCCCCTGCACCTGTCTCGGCTGCCCTTCCACCTCATGAAGCCCTCCCTGACCTCCAACAAGACAAAGCAAACCTCCTGATTTGAACTCAAATGACTCCCTGTCCAGTGCTCTGGATGAGTCACCAGGCTAAGGTGGCTGGTGCTGAATGGTGGAGAGAACACAGCTGGAAGAGACAATGGACCAAAGTGATAGAAGGGTCCAGAAGCTACAAGGTAAATTCTGGTCCCAGGTTCCTGGCTGACTGGCCATGTGGCTTCAGGTGGCCTGGGATAACTCTGGCCGAGGTAGGCCCGTGGGACCCTTCCGCTTGGAAGGTGGCAGCCTGGACAAGTGCTGCTGGTTGTACACTCGGTCTTGGGAGAAGGAAGGAGAAGTGGGCTTCTGTGCAACCTGGTTTCACAGTCCAGGTATTTCCCCAGCGGCCTCTTGGTCAAACAGGGCTTGCACATCAGAACTTTTATAGCAGTTGGCAGGGGGTGGGGAGAGTTCATTCCAGGATATAAGACCCCTAGGGCTCTCCTGGCTCCTCTACTTTCCTTGCTGGTTTTGGGGTCCTCAAGAGAGAAGCCAGTGTCCACATTAGTCTTCAGACTGACCTGCCCCCATTCCTTTAAGTCAGACCCAACATACTCAGAGCCCTTTCCCAACTGGCCAGTACTGGACACTGTCCCCCTCTTGGAACCAGAGGGCAAGGTGGCTTACAGAGGTCCTCTGATGGACTCAGGGGGGGCTTGCCTTTCCTCTTCGGGCCTCAGCAGAGGGCCCAGGGTCCCCAGTTTCCAGCAGTGAGCCCTATGCAGGGCTGGGTACCTGTAGGTGGGTGTCCACCCCTGAGCTAAGGAGGCTGGCTTAGGCCCTAAGAACCCAACCCTACTCTAGAGGAAGGGGAGGGAGATGCCTGTTCAGAATGTCTTTCCCCGTTAATGGGGCAATCAGAAGAGTCTAAGCAAGCCCAGAACTGGGTGTGTGTGTGTGTGTGTGTGTGTGTGATGCTTCTGTACATAGGGTCTTGAGAGAAGGACAAATGCCCCTTTCCCACAACAAGGACCCTTGCCAAAGGTCTGGGCAGATCCAGCCCCTCAGGCCAGGTGCCTCGTCTGCTGAGGGCTCAGGGAGGCCTTCCCTGAGGTAGCAGATAATGGAGCCCCCTCCCCACTCCAGAATCCCTCCCTCGCGGGAAACCAGACCCACCTTGGCCCCATCTCTTCACTTCTCCGGCTCTCCATCCCACCCTGGAGCCTTAAGAGCCAACCATTGCCCCGATGGAGGCACCCACCCCCCTGGGCCTGCTTGCCCCTAGGACAGCCTTCGTCAGGATGGCCAGCTTCTCTGAAAAGAAGACCATGCAGACAGTTGGTTCATCCTCTGAGGGAGCACTGGAGAGGGAGTCCTGGGGTGGGACTCCCAGAACCCCCATCTCTCCCAGCCCCTGTCTCTGAGGGCAAGTCCACGGTTAGCACTCTGGAAGGCCCAGGCCTCAGCAGTCAGAAAGCCCTGCCATGACGGCCGTGCACGGGGCACCTGTGTACCCACCCTCTGCCTCAGTCTCCTCATCTGTGAAACAGGGGTGGTCATTTCAGTGCCTTTGTAGACTTACTGTGAGGGTCAGAGGCAACGCTGTGTGTGCTCAGGCCACGTGAACTGTGGACGTCGTTACCGTGACCTCTTGGGTTAATACTTCGGAAGTAACCTGGAGCCTGGGAGGTAGTGAAAATGGAGCGACTGGGGCCACGAGCTGTCGTCCCTCAGGGCCAGAACCCTTTAAAACGCGGACTTGGCGTCACAGCAATCCCCCCAGCCCACACTGGGTAGGTGGACAAGTAGGTTGCACGCCCGTTTGAACCCCTCCAGGGAGAAGAGGGAAGCAGTCTGGTTTAAGCTAACTAATTAGTTTCTTGTTCTGGGACATGTCACTTAACCTTTTGCACCTCACTCTGCTGTAAAATGGGCCCAGCGACGCCTACCTGGAGTGGCGTGAGGGTCGCCGTGATGACGTGTGCGCGTGCAATCACCAACACGGGCACATACACTACCTGAGCCAGCCCACCCCCTCCATCCCAGTCCAGTGGGCTTTGAACTCTGCAGAGCAGCTAGGCGAGGTGCAAACTGCACCAAAGCCTGGGGCGGGGGCCGGGTCCTCGTGGCACAGGCGACTCCACTCTCACTTCTGGCAAATTGATTCCCCTCCCTGCGCCTCTGTCTTCTTATGCAAGAATCGAGGCAATGACCCCAACCCCGGCGGATGGCAGTGTGCGGGTATTCAGAGACTGAAGCCCCCTTTGCCGTGCCCGGGCATCCCGGGCCTGGGCAGGGTGTGCTGACGCTCTGTGGCCCACAGAGGGCGCCAGCCACAGGTCCTGCCCAGGCCCTGGACAATCCCTGCCTTCTGCCATCCTTTCACCCGCAGGATCGTTCCACCAGGAATCCTGGGGTGGGAGGCCCCAAGGTGCATGGCTTCGAGCAAGTTGCTCTGTTTTCTTGGGCCTTGATGTCTTCATGCAGGATGGGAATGAAATGCCCTGCAGTGTTTGCGTGGGGACAAATGTGACAGTGGGCGAGAACGTGCATATCCACTGTCAAGCCCCGCACCCCCAGGGCGATTTTGGGAGTGAGGTCAGAGGCAGGTCTCCTTGCTCTTTGATGGGCCCAGCCCCGCTGTGCCCGACAGAAGCACACGTGAGCGCACACTCGGGAGCTGCGCCCGCCTCCTTGCCCACAATGCCCCCCACTACCCCAGGCCCCCTTCACATTTCTACTCAAGAGTCCACCTCTCCAGGACATCTGCCCAAACGATACCCCCACTTGTCATCCTCTGTGATGCGCTCCCCAACACCAGGCCGGGAGACCGTCTCGGGGGAGCCTGGGCTGCCCCTCAGACGGACTCCCTGAGCTACCCCCTCCATCCGGGCCCCTGATGGCGGGGTTGTGCCTCCTCCCTAGGCCGAGGGCTCCCCAAGTGTGACATTCTATCCTGCCCCTCAGATGGAGAGTCCCCAAGGCAAGGCCCTGTGTTCCCTGCAGCCCCCGGGCTCCCTGCCAGGACCAGCATTGGGCTCTGTCCTCAGAAGGGTCCAGACCGGTGAGGACAGCAGCTGACAGGTCCAGAGCCAGATTTAGGGGACACTTGTCCAAACAAAAACTACGCAGCATGGGATGCTGATGAGCAATTTCTGGCAAATACGCCTGAGGGTGACTCCCAAGAGGGGCCTAGGACATGGGGCCCAGGGAGACTGGGGTCTTGCCCAAATGTGGGTTCCTGGAACTGCTGGTTCACAGGCCCCTCTGTCCCCCCGGGGTATGGGAGGCAGGGGGCTCAAACCATGATTGTCTTCTGCTGGGAAAGTCCAGAGCAGCTGTGGATGATCAGACCCTATCCAGTCCTGGAATTCACACCCCGGGCTAGGGGCCTGTTGCATAACCAGTTTTCCCAAGCTCAGGTTTGCCGCCAAGAAGGCAGGCCAGGCCTCCAACTTCCTTTCCTGTGCAGCCCCTGCCCTCTGGGTGACATTACCCTGGGCAGTCCCAGCCTCTCCCTTTATCAACGATCCAACACTTCTGGACCTCCGGTCAGCCAGGGGCCGTGCACCCGGCTGCCCGCTGCTCACCTTCTGCTCGGTGACCCCAGGCCTGTACTACTGGACGCTCTGCCTCCCCCTTTGGCTCCTGCCTGACCTTGCTCAGTTCTGCCCTAATACAATTACTACTTGCATTGTCCAGTACAGCAGCCATGAGCCACATACGGCAATTTAAACTTTAATTCAAATTAAATGAAATTAACAATCTCTTCCTCAGGCACACTAGCCCCAGTTCATGTGGACAGCTGTATGTGGACAGCACACAAATAAAATATTTCCATCATCACTGAGAATTCTATTGAATAGCCCTGACTTAGACAGCAAGGCTGGGCAGGATGTGGGGAGAGAAGACCCCTGTGACTCCCCTGGGTGGGAAGGGCCAGCTTTGTCAGTGACATGCTGGCTTCCCATGAATGCGTCAGAGGCACCCGCTTGACCACACCTCAAAGGGAAAAGGTTGCCACGAGGGAGAGAGCAGCGAGAGGTGTCAGCAGTGGGCACGGCCTGCCTGACAGGCCCACTCTAGACCAGCACCTTTCGGCATTGGGAAGTAGCTCTGTGGGGGTTCAAGTGAGCTCTGCGTGGGTGGGGGTTTTATTATAGGAGGATCGCTGGCTGCAGGGAGGAGGGGTCTCTGGGAGCCCCAGAATCATGGCCTGCAGGGAACTCTCCTCCACTCCCCACACCCAAGATCACTTCTGCCACCCTTACAGACTCTGTTCCCCAAGACGACTGGGGACATCCCTCCGCCCTTCTCCTGACCTTATAGGTGAGGTCAGGAGCCTGCTGCCAGGATTGTGAGACATGGAGGGTTCTGGAGACCAGGCACCCCCAGGTGTGATTTTTGGGCTGGGAATGTGCAGCAGGAATGATCTTCTCTCCATCCCAAGGGTAGAGGGTCTCAGGGGTCACCTCTGTTTCTGACTGCAGATTCTGAGGACCCCAACAGGAAGAGACGTGGGTGTCTGAATGAGTTCTGGGGGCTTTTAGGCATTTATAATGCTTTTCACAGAGCGTGTAACCACGGTGGTTGGCCCTTCCAGAATCTACGTGCCCCTGGGGCTGCATGTGTGAAAAAGGCTTATGGGAATTAGTTAAGGTTTAAGCCAACGCAGAACGACAGGAACAAGTGACCGGCAAAGTGGCTGCTGCCAGAGACCATGCTGAGACCAGGACGCTCGTTTCCTGAGCTCCTAGAAGAAAGGCTATAGGAAACTGGGAGGATGGCTTGGTCATAGTTTGAGATTCCCAGAAAGCCCCTCAATGCAGGGATTTGCTTTTGCCAAGTGGGGCTGGATTGGGGCTTTGGGGAGAAGCGAGGATGCAAAGATGTCTGAGGTCTGCATCGAGGTCAGCTCTGAACAAACACAGAAACACACACACGGGTAGCCTAACACGGGGTTATGGAGGGAGGGGAGGAGTCTTCTGCCCCCTGGCACTCCCCGAGCTCTGGGCAAGCTGGGCAAGGGGGTGTGTGTCCAGGGGAGGCAGTCAGGGAGGTAGAGGGCATGGTCAGACCTGCCCAGGGACAGCTGAAGGGCCTGGGCGGGCAGCAGTGGAGGAGGAGGCAGCCCCTGTCCAGCCTCCTGCCCCCAGCCTTCCCTTCCTGCCCGTATCTGGGGAGCCCCTGGGGAGATAGGTCTGTGGTCCAGAAATCCAGACATCTCCCGTCACCACAGTCTTCCCTTCTCCCACGCAGGGAGGGCAGAATGCTCAGCACTTGTGCAGATTCCCATCCATGGGTAGTGGCTGCAGGGATTGGGAAGCGGGTGCCGGCTCCCAGGCAAAAACATTCTGATTGACTTTTTTCTTAACAGTTTTATTGAGATAGAATTCACATGCCTTGTAATTCACACATTTAAAGTGTATAATTCAATGGCTTTTAGTATATCCACAGACTTGTGCAACAACCACCACAGGCAATTCTAGAACATTTGCATCAACCCATTAGCGATCACACCCCATTTCCCCCCAACCTCCCTGGTTGCCCAAGGGATCCACCAATCTACTTTCAGTCTCTAAGGATTTGCCCAATTCTGAATATTTCCAATGGAATCTTACAACATATGGTACTTACAACATATGTCAGGCTTCTTCCATTCTGCATGTCTCCAAGGTGCCTCCATGTTGTAGCATGCACCCAGGCTTAGCTTCTCTTTATAGGTGATTAATATTCCTCTCGATGGCCATGTGGAATTTTATTGATGATATTTGCGTTGTCTCCACTTTTTGGCTACTGTGAATATCACTGACAGAGTCATGCTTCCTGAAGCCATAGTGTGGTGTGTGGAACCAAGCGTGCCACATGTCCTGCCCAGGCGTTCAAAATTGTGCATTATCTGCGAAATTCCCCACCCTCCCCATCTCCTGTTCCTCCCACCCACAGACAAAGACCTTGGCCTTTGGAATACACCACACTGGCTGCTGCCTCCAGCTTTCTAAGGCCTCTCCTCCCCTCACTCCTGAGATCCTGGGTTCTTCCCATCCCATATCCTAACCCAGTCCACCTCTCCAACTCCAGCTCAAATCCCAGCTCCTCCAAGATGCTCCCTGGCTGTCCCCAGCCCAGAGGGGACACTCCAGGCCACTGCCTGGGGCCCTGAAGCATACCTGCTGGCCCTGCCCAGTCCCACTGGTGATGTTTTATCCTTTCTCCCAAATGAAGGGAGGAAAGGTCATCACAGAAGATCACTAACAATACACTTAGTTATTGGAAGCTGGTGATCCTGAAACTCTGCTTGGCTTTCCTGGCTCTGTGCTTTGTATCTGCTAAGCTTCCTGCCTGCAGCACGCCTCCCTGTCCTTCCGGGCCCTATTTGGTTGATCCCACATCCCTGGGTCCCTAGGAGGGTCCTCAGGTGGCAACTCCTGAGACATGGAAGACACCTCCCATTCTTCCAGCATCTATCCTCACAGCCAGTCGGAGCCCCACTGGCCTCCTGGAGGTCCTCTCGGGAAAGAGGCCACAAGCTCTCCACCCTTGTACCCCACTTCTGGTCCTGGGGAGATCCTCATGCACCCTTCACCCCGACAAGCTCAGGGAATGAGGGCCGTCCTTACTCCGTTAGACCTGTGGGAAGGGGCAGGTGGACCAAGCCTGTGGTGCCCCCAACTGTCTGAGTGGGACGATAGACAAGGAAAACGAGGCCCCAAGGTTAAGTCCTCAAACAGGGAACCCCACCCAGACAATGGCAGAGCCCGAACTTGGACCCAATGCCTCCCACCTACCCACCATACTGCCCTCTCACGGGAGACAGGTGGAGGGGATTCAAGACCCCCGCCCCTGCCCTCTGGGACGGCAGGTGGGGACTGCTGTGGGAGGTAGGGGTTTCAGCCACGGGTAGGTGTCAGGATCCTGCTAAGGGTCAGTTTCCTCTTTCCCGCTCATTATTTCCTGTGAAGCAATAAGCTTCAGGGAAAGCCAAGAGATTAAGTAATTGCTGAAAACCCTCTGCATTGGCCTTGGCAAACGAGGCCAGCTGGCGGCAAAGCAACCCCTCTGCCCCGGGCAGGCATAAAACCAAGCAGAGGCTGCACCCAGCAGACTGCGACCAGGCACGATGGGAGGCAGCAGCGTGGCGGTGCTGCTGCTGCTCTTGGGTCTGAGCTGGGCCGAGGCTGCCTCCGTCGCTGAGGAGACCAGCCTGAGCTATGCCGAGGCCCTGACTGTTGCCGTCAATAGCTACAACAGCCAACCAGAGTTGGAGAACGCCTTCCGTCTCCTAGATGTTCAGCCCCAGGCCGAGTGGGTGAGAAGGAGCAGGGAGGACCGGGGGCACAGCCCTCCCCAGCCAGAACATCCTGGAAGGAGCTCTGGGCTAAGGGCTCTGCTGCCCTGAGGGGTGAGAGGCTTTGGGAAGGGCCCCTCACCATTCTGGGCCTCAGTTTCTCCATCTGTGATACGATGACAGCAAACCCCTTGGGCAGTGCTCTGAACTTGTCTGAAGTTTTTCCCAGATAGTTTGGTAGGCAGTGTGGTGTGCTAGGGACCACGTGGATCTGGTTTCAAGTCCCTGCTCTACTACTACTGGTTGTGTGGCCTTAGTTATTCGATCCCTCTCTCTGGACCTGTTTGGAGCTGGTAGAGGGTGGCAGAAACCTCTCCAGGCCCTAATGTCCCCCTCTGCTGTCTGAGCTCCCTTCACAAAGGCACGTGCTAACTCTGGAGGCTGAGGTTCCCTCTTGTTTCCTTGCCGACAGGACCCAACACTTTCGCAACTACAGCTACTGCCCTTCACCATCAAAGAGACGGAGTGCAAGAAGCTGGAGAACCTCAACCCCCAGGAGTGTCCCTTCAAGGACAATGGGGTAAGTTCCTCAAACGCCAGCACCCCATGCCCAGCTCGGGCTGGAGGCTGAGTCCCTGGCTCTGTTCCTCAGCTGCCTTTGCACCGGTAGCCCAGCATGCCCTGGTCCTGCACAGCACCGAGCGCCCCCCGCCCCGAAGCAGGTGGCCGAGGTATGATATTGTTCCTCTCCCCCACAGCAAGTGAAAGACTGCTTGGCGCTCTTCGAGGTTTATGAGAAAAGCCTCAACATAGAGCCCATCTGTGAACTGCAGAAGCCCACAGGGGTGAGCAAACTCCTGGGAACGTGGGAGAAGGAGGGACAGAGGGTCCAGGAGCCAGAAGTCTGAAGCTGGGAGGGTCTCGGGAGCTTCTACACCCTTTGCAGTCCTTAGAGCCTGACAACAGACACCCAGAAAAGATCATTCCTAGCTGAGCCATATCCTACTTAGTGACCCGAGCAAGCCACGTCGTCACCCTGAGCCGCTCCGCTGTGTGTTAGAACCGCCTCGGAATTGTAAGCTATCAAGCCCTGGGTACACGCCTCAGAGTCTGAAAGGACTGCTCTGGCGTGGCGTCAGGGCTGAGCACACCTGGCTGGAAGCCGCAGGTGGGCTTCTGCAAAGGCAGTGCCCGGAGACTGCTCCATCAGCAGGTGGAACTGTGGTTTACAGGTGCCCTTACGAGGCAGGCAGAGCCCCAAGCCTGGGAAGAATTTATATGGGGGGGTGCAGCTTGAGTTGGGCATGAAAAACGGTTGGGTACAGGCTTGGGGATTCACTGAGGGTTCTTGAGGAAGAGAGAAGCCTGAAGGTAAGAGAGGAGTTTTGTGGAGGGGGAAGGGTGCTAGAGAACGCTCAGGTCCCGACTGACGTGTCCCTCAAACTCTTGGTAAGAAAAAGATACTCCCGTGGGCTGTCGGACTGGAAGTCCCCTTACAGGTTCTCCACAAAACACAGCATGCACACACACAGACACTCAGACACATGCATGTGAGCATACTCACACATACTCACACATGGGCATGCACACGCATGCAGGTGCACACC
Organism: Cabassous unicinctus; assembly: GCA_029593785.1. Classification (NCBI taxonomy): domain Eukaryota; kingdom Metazoa; phylum Chordata; class Mammalia; order Cingulata; family Chlamyphoridae; genus Cabassous; species Cabassous unicinctus. The sequence goes on along the minus strand of JAQZBX010028399.1, from coordinate 10,478 downwards.
CACACACTTCTCACAGCTGAGAAAACTTAGACCCACAGAGACGTGGTCTGACAGTTACCCAGGGAGCTATTGCTTTCTACAGTGGTTCTCACACCAGCAGCGTCCCCACCCCATGGGAACTTGTTAGAAATGGAAATTATTGGGCTTCCCTGAAGACCTATTGGATCAGAAACTCTGGGAGGGGGCCCAGCAATCTGATTTCTAATGAGCCCCGCAGATGATTCTGATGCACAATGAAGTTTGAGAACTGCTGCCTTAGAACAAGAGAATGAAGGATTATCAGAGATGGAAGAGAAACCAGCCTGGATAGGACACCAAGGCTCAGAGAGGTTGAACAACATGCCCATGGTCACACAGCAAGCCAGGAACAGCCTGGGGCCTCGCACACCTGTGCCCTCAGCACCCTCCACACTGTCACTACCCCGAGAACTAGGCCTAGGCCCTGGGCAGGACCACCCTATCCTCTTGGGCCTCAGCCTTGACTAATGCCAACCCTGTCTGATTCCCTCCCCTTACCCACCAGCCCGTGCGAGCACGCAGAGGCCTAAGAAAATTCATCAAGAAGATAAAGGAAAAGGTCAAAAAGCTGTTACCAAAGGGTCCCATCCTGATTCCCTTTTCCAAGAGTTTCTGAGATGGCTTCGAGTGCCTGGAGCCAGCTCCTCTGACCCCCTCCTGCAGTCCCCATCTCGGTCCCTTCCCAAATGGTCTACTGTGGGCTGCCCCGGCCCAGCCCAATAAACTCTCAGCTCAGCACCTGGTCTGCGTCCTCCTTCCCTTGCTCCTCTGTTGCAGAGCCCCATGGGGGCTGCAGGAGGAAACAGGTGGGCTCGTAGAGTTGGGGGATGCTGGGAGCGGTGACAGGGAAGAGGGGACAGTGGGGCCCCGAGCTGGAAACTGCGGGCTTGCCAAGGGCATGGGAGGTAAGTGGGTCAGGGGGCTGCAGGCGGTGAGTCCCAAACTACAGCCTAGGACAGAAACAGGCTCCTCAACACCACTCAGCACAAGGGGCTCCGGAGACACTTGAAGGGAATCACATGGGCAGAAAAACCAACCAGAGCCAATGACCAAAACTCAGTTTTCTAAAGGACCAATTCACCAAATCTACTACTCTGCACAAAACGTATTTCATTTACATATGTGGATGGGGGAAGGAGTGGCGCCCCCACGTCTGAGGGCGTTGGAGCTGCCAGGTCTCCAGGCTTCCAGGGACCCTGAATTCCCCCTGTACCGTCAGTCTCTCCCTCTATCTCCCTTCAAGCCCCCTCCTGCAGGTGTCACCATCCCAGGTTACATTCCCATGTCCCTCAAATTGATTATAAAGAGAAATAAAGCAGATTTAGTTAAACTGTACAAAAATCTTCAAAATGTTCAGACCATCCCACACGATGTGAATTGCTATAAAGTTTATAAAAAATGCTTTAGGACGATTTTTTTGGCTAATTGGTACATTTGCTAGATTCTCTGAAGAATACTGTCGTGTTCTTAAAATACTAAAATGGAGGCAAAACAGGAAATGACTCAATAATATTCAAGAGAAATCACATAAACTAAAACTTTCGTTTATAAAGAGCTGAATACTTTGTTTTAGCGCTAAGATGTTCACTGTTTATGTTAAAAGGCAAATCTGTAGGAAGAATAAACTCCATAAGTTCAGCCTTTGCTCTAACATTCCTGAAGAATGTTGCTACCAAAACATGTATCTAAGAGAAATATATTAGGAATGAAGGGCCAAAAGAAGATGTGAGTAACCTCGGTAAGACAACTGGTCCTCAGCCAGCAGACCACTGCTGCCAGGCACAGCTGTCAGGAAGGTCACCAGGTGACCAGCAGGTCACCACTGCTGCCAGGCACAGCTGTCAGGAAGGTCACCAGGTGACCAGCAGGTCACCACTGCTGCCAGGCACAGCTGTCAGGAAGGCCACCAAGATCCCTGCCTGCCCCCCAGGACTCTGCCTGCTCTGTGGGATTCTCCCTGGTGCTTAGGATCTCATCTTGCCCTCTGAGATCGTGCCCTGCTCCCAGGAATCTCTCCCTGTTTCCTAGGATCTCGTCCTGATTCCCGGGATCCCTCCCTGCTTGCCAGGATGGTCTGGCTCACCCCACCCTCGGATGCCCTGAGGGCATCGCCCCGCAGCCGCTCGCCTTGCGGGGGAGTAGCAGGCTAACCTGAGCAGGAGCCCAGGGCAACTGGCTCCCCAGCACCCCCAGCCCCGCACGGCCCAGCCTTCTGTGGTGGCCTGTGTCTTCTCAACTGCGGTGACATAGATAGCAGTGCAGCGGTCGCCAAGTTAAATTCCCAGTTCTCACTGGCTCTGCCAGAATTTGGCTAGGGGTGCTGTGCTCCCTGGGGCAGTGTCTCCTATTAATCTCAGCACATGTCCTGTGAAGTGACCAAAGAGAGCACACAGAAGGTGAAAGTTTACAGCAGTGATCCCCAAGTCCCAGAGTGGGGAGGACGTCGTTTCTTTAAACACATATATTGCTACCTGTAATTTTCCTAATACGAACTGCAGAGAGTAACGTGCGAGCAAATTTCCAACTCAGGTTGACATCAGAAGGCCGAGTGAGCAAACTCTTTAGGTGGCATTGACTTAAAAAGGTTGAGAAGCCGTGAATCAGATCCTTAGCATTCAAGCTGGTTCACATCGCGGTTGCATAATCTTACCCAATTCAGGGACACTCTGGAAGGGAAGACAGAGTTAGGGAAACCACTGCTCATTAGGTTCAGGGAACCCCTGTGAAAAAGAGATTTGATGTTCAAGTGTGGTTTGCTTGCGGCACTCCTGCCACCCGGGCCGTTCCCTGGGCGCCGTTGTTTTAATGAGTGATTGTGACTCATGTGGCAAACACAGCCACGCGTCACCGCAGTGGGGCCTTCGCTTTGTGCCATGGATGCCATTTTGGGAAATCACAGCGGCCACTGGGTTCCTGGTGGCCAGATTTAACGTCTGACCGGAGCAAGCAGGTGTGTTTCCAGTTCCAGGGCAGCATCTGATTTACCACCACCCAGGTCCCCCGTCGACCACAGCCCTGTGGCAGCTCCCGAGAGCGGGTGCTTGAAGCAGGGCAATTCAGAGGAGTGGTTCTTTTAGGGGACTGAGGCTTCCCGGGGCCACTCCCTGCCCAGCTCGCCCCACCCCAAAGAGCAGCGAGCATTTCCTGTTGGTGAAATGGGAAGGAGGAGGCAGGCCCGGGCCCCTGGATGGACCGTGGCAGCTCCTTCCACGTGCCAGGAGCTGCGTTAGAGGCCACGCCGCGGCAGCCCTGGGCAGGCAGGTCCAGAGACACGGCAGCCACCAGGGCTGGCAGTTTTGAGGCCTGTCCCCAGCCCAGGCCTGAGCTACAAGGAGCACTTGCCCCGGCCATCACCAGCTTCAGAGAGGGGTGTTCTGAGCGGGAGTCTGGGCTGTAGGATGTGTCAGCTTCCCAGAGGAGGGCCGGGCTCAGGACCAGACCCCAGCTGTGGGGCAGGCCGGTGGGGGTGGCAAGCAGTTCCCATGGGGGTGGCTCTTTGCTCTGAGAGGGCTGCTGGGAGTCCTCGGGCCAGGGCTGCCCTGAGCTGCCTCGGGAAGCGCCTCGGCTGGCGCGTTCTTCCCCATTCCTCTGCCACGGTGAAGGCCTGCAAACGCCTGTCTCCAAGCAGGAGGCAGGCGGAGCTTCCAGGAGGATGGGGTAAGGCAGGGCACCCCACACTCCCACGCCTCTCCCCACAGGTCAGTGCCTCCCTGGTGTCCTTTAATAGAGGTCAGTCTGTCTGCTCCCAGATGCCCTGGGAGGGTGGGAGCCACCCCATCCAGGTACTGCCCCAGGCCCCTGCCAGCAGGTATGCCCTTGGGGAGGTAAAGGGGGAAGGGATCAGCCCCCCAAGGGGAGGAGGGTGGAGATCAGAGTACAAGTTCCACTGCCTCCGTTCCCCCAGGCCCGCGCTGCTCATGAATACCAGCTGGGACTCAGCAACTCCAGGCAGCGCCTGGCCTTAGGTATTTCCGGGAAGCAATTCAGGAGACTTAAAAACCCACCTTCCCGCTCAGTCACTAGCAGGTGAGAGCCGATGGTCCTGTCCCAGCAACAACCTTCCTCCTTAGGGGGTCCTCTCCCTTGTAAAATTGAACTCTTGATTAAACCGGCAGCACAAGGACGCCTGGGGAGTTGACCTTGCGGGTTGGGGTGGGATGGACACCCAGCAGGGCTGATGGGTGGTGGGAGCCACGTGTGGGGTAGAGCTAGGGCTGGGGGAGCCATGCTGAGCCAGTGTGAAACCCAGGCCGTGAGTGGGAGGCAAGCAGGCCAGGCCATCCTGCTGTCCCTGCAGCAGGTGGCACGCGCTTCAATGATGCGCTCCTCCACTGGGCAGGGAGCCTCAGCCAGGATGGTCACCTGTATGCCCGAGGGCAGCCCTGCTGAGGCGGCATCAACAGTGGGCAGAGGAGGCGGATGTGGCTCAATCGATGGGGCTCCCGTTTACCATATGGGGGACCCCAGGTTCGCTTCCCGGGGCCTCCTTGTGAGGGCAGGCCGGGGGAGATAAGCAAGACACGGAAAAAACACAGCAAATGGACACAGCGGACGCAGGCAGCGAGGGGGGGATAAATAAATAAATAAATAAATCTTTAAAAAAAAAAAACAGTGGGCAGGGCCTCTGGGGTCCCTCCTGTCCCCAAGGCAACAGCCCCAGCTAGTCCCTTGGGTTGTCAAGGTAACAAAACCCACCCACAAGGGGAGCCTGGGCCCCTTGTGTCCTGCACCCCCCACAGCCTCATGTAGCTCATGTTGTCTGTGGCTTCTGTGCACCTAAGTCCAAGGGGGTGGCCTGCGTGTGTGGTCCTGTAAGGTACAAAGGCCGCCGGTGCTGTCAGCCCCACTGAGCTCACAGCACTTCCATGAGGGCAGGACAGGGTCATCGCCAGTCCCCTATGGCAGGGGAGGAAACTGAGACCCAGGATGGGGTGGGGGAGTTGCCCAGGAAGGGAGGGCTTGGCCACGTCAGGGCTGCTGCCGGGACCCACAGCCTGGCTCCAGTGCAAGGGTTTGCCTGGTCCAAACTGGACCCTCTACTTCCCTTGATCTCACTGTGCCCCTCTGCCCTGACCCTACCAGCCACCACCCTGAGCAGCCCTGACCAGCCCTGCATCTCTCCTGCACCCCACTCATGTCAAGAGGCCCTGGAGGTCTGGCTTTTCAGTCCACCGCACTCTGGACATTGGGGAGCTGGTCTGGGGACCCCTTTCTGCCCTGAGCTCCTTCCCTGCCCGGCTCTCTCCCTGCTCCTCTGGCTGCCAGGGCTGGAGGCAAAGGCTCCAAGGGGAATCTGGACAAGGATGGAAGGGAATAAGTTGCTCCTAAATGGCCTCTGGGGCCTCCTTCACGCATTGTTGGAAGTGTGGAGCCACTGCTGGCCAGGACTGAATGCATACTTTAAAAATTGCTAAGAATTTCAAGACTTCCAGAACCAAGCATTAAGCTGAGCACAGGGCCCCTCTGAGCTCAGGGCTCCTGCCTGCCTGCCTGGGCCACACAGCCCTGAAGCTGGCCCTGCTGCCAGTCCCAAAAGTGCAATCCCAGCAGGAAGGGCCTCGAGACGCTCCTCAACTAGTGGAGATTTAAATTGTCCGTTTTATTTGGACCTGTAGTTGGTGCTGGAGTTGGTAGGTGTACGTCCAAGAGACTTTAATCTCTGGGCTGCCCATGTGCCAGCTGGGCCCTGAAATTCAACAGAGTTCCAACACCTACTCTCCAGTTCATTGGACTCACCCAGGACAGCTAACAAGGAGGTGATGATGGACAACGACCATCCCAAGGAACAGAGAGTCTGCAACTGCAAGCAAGAGAGTCCCATCCATCTGCCCCATGGGATCGCAGCCCCCTCTCAATTAGAGGTGGAATGGGCAACACCACCCCAGATTCCTCAGGATTGGGGAATGAACTATGGACTACAGTAGACTTACTGGTATTCTACTATAGACTTATTGTGATTCTAGCAATGGAAGAACTTATATCATTCATGTTAAGGCAGTGGCCACTGGAGGTTCTGAGGGCAGGGAGAGGGAAATACAGGTGAAATATGGGGGCATTTTGGGGACTTAGGAATTTTCCTGAATGACATTACAATGATAGATACGGGCCATTACATATCTTGTCATAACCTACAGAATTGAGTGGGAGAGAGTGTAAACTACAATGTAAACTATAATCCATGCTCAGTGGCAATGCTCCAAAATGTTTTCATCAATTGTAACGAATGTACCACACTAATGGAAGATGCTGTTAATGTGGGAAAATGTGGGAGGTGTAGGGAGCGGGGCATATGGGAATCCCCTATATTTTTATGTAACATTTATGTAATCTAAATACCTTTTTAAAAAAATAAAAAATATTAAAATAAACAAATAAATAAATGCTATATAACTAAAACAAAAAAACAAAAATGAAACAAATTCCCAGGAAACTCATCATACCCTTCTGACTTATTTATTGGTTCAGTAAAGTTTTCTTTAAGAAAAGAGAAAGAGCTCTAAAATAAAGCGCACATAGCAGCATGTGCCCACACTGACTATTGCAAATCCCCTTGGTTCAGAAGAGGTAGCTGAGGGCCCCAGAGACCAAGGAAGGAAGGAGCCGGGCGGGGTCCCAGGTGTGGCGGTGGCCGTGCTGGGACCGTTCCTGGGCCTTGGACTACTAGCCAGTGCTTTCTCCACCACCCCACAGCTGCTGGCAGCAGAATTTTGAGCATCCTCCAGCCAGCTGACCCTCGTGGGCAGTCTGGAACCTCGTCATCTGGCCTTTGTCCTCCCCTCCAGCCTCAGCACCTTCCAAAGCTTCACAGGAACAGACTCAGTTGAGGCAGGCTCTTCCCCTGCTTGGAGCCCCAGACACACCAGGCTGGCTTCCTTAGCTGGAGCACCCTCTTCCTGCCCCCACATCCCAGCCTTCCTGCCCTGCCAGAGGCTGACTAGATCTCAGGACAATACATGCCTCTTCAGGCCCACTCTGATTGCACAAGGGCTTGGTTGCCACCTCCCTGAGCCCCTCAGGCTTCCTGAGGGTAGTTCTCTTTCAACCCTTACTACATCCAGCTGTCCATGTCAGAGGTCATCCCCGCAGCCAGCCACGCGGTCCCTGTTCAGTCATGTCTCTCACAATGAGGTCTAACAAATGGGGCAAAAAATTAACAGTTGGAAAATCTGGGTGGGGGGTATATTGGAGTTTTCTGTATTGGTTTTGTATTATTTTTGCAACTCTTGAAATAAAAAAGGTTTTTTTTAAAAAGATGACCTCTGTCCACAGGAGCCACCAGAGTCCTTTTCTATGAGCCAGTTGACCACTGTGGGGTCCATCTCCACCAAAGGTGTTTTAACAATACTGACCCTTCCAAAGGGAAGGCTTTGGGAGGCATTTCAGGCTATCCAATAGAACTTTCTGGGATGATGGAAACGTTCTATATCTGTACTGCCTTAACCACACAAGGCAACTGAGCACTTGAAATGTGGCTAGTTAATAGAGGAACTAATTTTTAAGCTTAATTCAATGGAATGTAAATTTACATAGCCTCATGTATTGGATAGAGCTGGAGTTACTTTCTTCTGAGACCTTCTTGCAAAATGTGTCTCCTCCTGCATGGTCTAAGGAATTTATTGTGAATGCTGGCCTTTAGCAACCCAGAAAACGCTGGCCCTTGCCCACTCGGTTTGGGGACAAGAGAAGCCTCTCGCTGCTGCTGCGTCCATGGCTGGACTCTCGAGGGAAGCTGTGCCGGACTCTGCTCACGAGCACAGGCCCCTCCCAGTGTTCAGAGTCACCAAGCCGCGTGGAGACAGAGTGAGGCTGGGCCTGGATCCCCTGACGTCCGCGGCCGCCGGCCGGCCTCAGCTTACCTGCCACCCCTCCCCTGCAGACCAGGAGGACAGGCAGCTCTCACTTTGAAAGGGGCAAGCTCCGACCCTTACCTCCACACCCAGGCGTACAAGAATGTACAGAGCAGTCTTATCCATTCGCTAGCGTGAAATAACTAGAATTTGCAAATTCATAGGGACAGACGGTAGATTACAGGTTTCCGGGGCCAGGGAGGGGATAGGGAATGGAGAGGTAATTCCTAATTACCTAATGGAAAGTCTTGGTAATGGATGGTGGTGATGGTAGCACAACATTGTGAATGTAATTAATACCACTAAATTGTACACTTGAAAGTGGTTGAAAAAGGGAAATGTTATCATTTAGATGACACTACAATAAAAAATTTTTTAAAAAAAAGGAATATATCAGTGGTTGCCAAGGACCAGGGTTAGGGGGAGGAGACTAACTGCAAAGGGACATGAGAGACTGTTTTGGGGTGATGGAAATATTCTATGGCTTGATTCTACAGGCTACGTGATTGTACACATTTGTCAAAACTCAGAGGATTACAGTTAAAATGGTGAATTTTTTTGTAGGTAATCTATACATTTATTTAGAAAGTTGATGAGGCAGGGCAGTAAGTGCTGGCAAAGTATGGGGATATCTTTCCAGGAAGAGAACGTGGTTCCTTCTCCCCTTCTCTCCTTGACAGCAGAGTCCGAGTTGGCATGAGCTGGGCCTTGTGCCCACTGGGGAGCCTGGGACGGCACAAAGGGCAGGAAGGGGCAACCCTGCAGCACAGCCCTCTCTGCCCACAGGGGAGGTTTTGAGTGTACACAAGGAAGGGAGGTCAAGGCTGGCTCAGCAGACCACCAGCTGGGTGTGGGGCAAGACCTGGTCTGGGCAGGACCCTGCCTCTCTGCATTGCTGTTTCTTCATCTGTGACGAGAATACGGGGCTATATTGGATTGAACGGGTACTTCTCAGAGTATGTTTCATGGAACAAGAGTCACTGCAAGGTTCCCTGTGAAAAGGGTTCCTTGTTTACATAAGTATGCAAAACTTCCCTCACTATTTCCTTTTATTATTATTATTAATATTAGAGAAGTTGTGAGTTTACCGAACAATCAGACACACAATACAGGGTTCCCATATACCACCCATTGGTAACACCTTGCATTGGTGTGGTGTATTTGTTACAACTGCTGAAAGCACATTTTTATAATTGTACTATTAACTATAGTCCATGGCCTAACTTAGGGTTCACTGTATTGTGCAGTTCCGTGGATTTCCTTTTTTAAAATTTTTATTCTAGTACCGTATACCTAACCTAACATCTCCCCCTTTTGACCATACTAGATACGTATCTCGGGGCTGTTAATCGCAGTCACAGTGTTGTGCTGCCATCACCACTGCCCACCACCAAATAGGAGCTCAGCACAGTTTAAGGCTGAACTCCCTGCTCCCTACCCCGTCTCGTCCCTGGTAACCTGCCTGCTATTTCTTGAAGACTCATAACACACAGGAGCTTATTAGAGGCTCTGAGGAGTCCTGCAAAAAAGAACCTGTTTCACTCTCATTAACCCCTGGTTTCCCCAAATTTAGTTCTGTTTTCACAGAACTCACAGCTATCCCAGAGGCCTGGTTCTCAGGCTGAAAGGACTGGAATGGGCCCAGGCCCATCTCCTCTGGGGCAGGCACCGCTCAGGGCTGGAAGCCCCTCTTACCGCCTGCCTCTGCACCTTGCCTAATGTGGGCTTTTGTCAACCAGCTAGCTGCAGGCTGGTGCAAGACACGCTAACTCAACCAGGATGAGACCCAGGAACGACTTCCTCTCCCAGAGGCCCAGGGATTGAGAAAGGTCTGGACGAGGTGATGACACCACAGGCCCAGGGTGCTGGTCTCCGGCCCCTCCCAGCCCCCAGCACAGAGTTTCCTCCCCTCTGCATACGTTCTGTGGGGACACGGTCCCAGGTCCAAGCTACAGGGAGGGCTACATCCACGGCCTCTGACTTCCAGAGGGAAAACCCCGGGAAACCTCACAAGGAAGCGCGGCCCTTGCCCTGCTCCAGAGCCTAACCCAGGTCTGTACTGCCCCAGCAGCCTCCACTCCCTAACTCAGGCCGCGTCACCTCTCCCTGCTGGACACCCACAGTAGTCTAAGTGAGCATAGTGTCGGCCTCGGGAGTGCGACATTAGCACAGGCCGAGTGGGGGACGGGCAGGCTCAGCAATGCCTTGCATTTCTCCAGGAATTTGTTTCAAATGTCTGAAAGGTATCTACACTACTTGCTTTGATCTCTCCTGCTAATGCCTCCTGTCGGGAGCCACTCGTGCCATTTCCTAGAGCGGTAAAGCTGAGGCTAAGAGCAGCCAAGAGGCTGCCACATAAGCTGAGACGAACACAGCTGCGACGCCGCTGGCCCTGCGCTCTCTGCACCCTGCAGAAGGCTCTGACGACGGATCTCAGCAAGCAGGGAGCTTCTGGTTTCTCACTTGCGTGTTTGCTTCCAGCCTAAGTCTCTCTACTTCAGTTGCTTCCCCCACCACCTCCCCGCCCTGGCCCCAATTCTTTCCCAAAGAATATTCTCCTGGGAAAAGGGTGGAGGGCGCCCTCTGGTGGCCTTCACGGATGCTACACCATGC